>JAVJAQ010003623.1:0-67292 GCA_032362365.1 Zygogramma bicolorata
CAACAACTTTGATATCATTCCATTCAGAATTGTTGAAGGGCCAGAGTATCACCTTGCTAGGCGTAACTCTGGATGACAAACTGAATTGGTCTCAACATATTGACCTATTGGGGCGAAAATTGTGTGGTGTTATTTTTCTTTTTCGTATATTGAAATGTCTAATCAATGCCGAGCTTTTGAGATCGATGTATTTCAGTTTGTTCCACTGCCGCATTTCATATGGCATTCTATGTTGGGGTAACGCAAGTTCTGCTGACAAAATATTCATCCTGCAGAAAAAAATTTACAGGATTCTGGCGGGTGTACAGAACATTGTCAACCTCTTTTCCTGAAATACGGTATAATGCCTCTTCTAACAATCTTTATTTATGTTACTCCTCTCCAAATTCATCAGAGTAAGAGTCTCTATACAACACAAGCTTCTGGTCACGAATATCCCCTCAGATCTGGAGATCTATTGGTGAAACCAAGACGTAGACTGGTCATGTCCGAGAAGAATTCTCTGAGAATTGATCTTTTCAATAAATTGCCTTTGCAAGTAAGAAACCTGAATTATCAGGAATTCAAAAGCAGAATGAAGAGGGTTCTCCTGAACTTTTGCCCGTCAGAATTCTTGTAAAGTGCTATAGTCTATTTTTAAATTAATTTTAATGTGGACTTTCATCATACTCTATGATATCTATTATGTGCTTTTATTCCTTTTATTACGTGTTGATGTCTTATTTTTATTCAAATCAAACTCTTATAACTGTTTTATAATTGTTACTTCTAACGAAGAAATAACAAATTTGATCTGAATACTGTTTATGTATAGATTCATGAAAATAATATTTCCTGAATTCTCCATTTTTCATTTGTCATTAGGACGTGCTACAAATGTTCGTGGTCGATAAAGAATCTATCTATCTAGGACAGTGTTTGTATAGACACGGACAGGAAACCGATGGAATTCGGTGTGGACCTGCCCTGTACTGATGATGGAGCAACTACAGCGAAACCGGTATGCAAATGTGTCGAGCTGTGACTTCTGTTAAATCACGGGAGGCAGTTGCACGATCCTGGCACCGACGGATATCATTCAATGTTCGGCGTGGTATAAGCCAGGGAATTATTACTCATTTGCCCAAAATATCGTACTATGTTGGATTCAGTGAAGGAACGGGTATTTCGAGTAATTCCACTCGCACTGTATAGAACCAATAACGCAGCAGGAGCCAGCGCATCGTATCTTCCCTGCACAGACAATAAAACTCTTGCAATATTCCTTGTGTTTTCCGAAACAAAACGCCATAAACTGTCTCGTAAAGCGACACTGATTTCGAATTCAAATAGCTCCGAGCGACTTCCGATGAGGATGCTCCTTTTCTCCAAAGATAATGAGGAATAAAGTACTGGGGGATGTGTGTTTGCGAGTGTCGAAAGACGTTTTCTGTTGTGCTCTCGATATACAACGTTGCACACAAATGCATAATCCGAGAAGGGACCCAGTCATGTGCGAGGAAAGTAAGTCCTCGCGAGCAACTTTCAGGGTTTGAAGTTTAAAGTAGCTGGAAAGTAGCCGAGGAGAAACATGATGGGATCTCGGTTCGTGTTGGAGATTTCTTCGTATACAATGACTCGAACTGGAAAATTGGGGGGATATTATACAGGATTTTCAACTGATGCTTCAACTAGGTGTTGATTAAATAATCCTTATAATTGAATATTTATGGCGCATTAAGGTACGTATATATAACATGGACTGGGTGTCAGATAACCCTTCTCAGTCTACCTCCCAACAGAAATTCGACCATTAGAAAACTGAAAACGAACCAACAGTTCGAGTCCAATGGGAACCAAACTCCCGGACCACAGACAGAAGTCTGACAGAAGAGAAACTCCTTGAGAAGAGTACTAGGGTACACTCAAAAGTTGACTGTATAAAGTTAAAATGTTTTTTAATGATGATATCTTGTCTATGAATAATACTGAAGGTTGAACTAGAGATTTCATGAGTGCGTTTCCGAACCACCTTCCAAGGAACAAACATTTCCACCAGCCTAAAAACGGGAGTGGAAGTGAAGTTCGAGTGTAATGGGAACCCATTTTTCAGTCCACAGACCGGATAGAGAGAGAAAAAAAGTTCCTCGAGAAGACCAATAGGGTACACTCAGAAAAACTAGTTTTCTAGAGTGCGTCCTCAGTACACCTCCCAAAAACGTCAGTCTCGTCCATCGGAAAACTGAAAGTGAACTCGAAGTTTGGATCTATTGGGAACCACATTCCTAGTTCACGGAAAGCCATCCGTCAGAAATAAAGAAGATCATGAGAAGTAAACCAAGGTGCACACATAATTCATCTAGATGTATCATAAATGAGATTGTGGAAATAGTGAATATAATATGTATATACTTGACGATTGAGTAATTCAAATATCAATTTCAAACAAACTTCAAGACTCACTTGCAGGTATCGCACTGATGATGGCGTAAAAGCCGAAAGGGCTTTGCAGTTTATAAATGAATTATTTACACGAAATACGACTCTATTCCTGAATTGAATTTGAATTAGATGAACCTGTAGCTGGGGCCACATAGTAAGATCAGCTCAATTTTGTTTGAAGTTGTCTATGCACGTATTAAAATTTAATTCATATTTCCGATTCATGATAAATGGATGCACATAATATAACACAAGAAATCTACTCTCATGCAACTCGTTGGAATGGTTTAACAACCAGAAGTTGATACATTTTTTTGACTTTTGGTCCTTATCACCAACATATATTTCCTAACAGCATCGGTAGTTTGGAGGAATCAGTCAATGTATTATTACTTGTTCCAAAGTACCTACTTGTGAGGACGAGGGTCTACTTATCATCTTGGGTGCCGAAGCGCTCTGGAGCTTCTTACTGATTTTTCGGTATAGCATTTGCTATTTGGAATGTAGAAAACCCAGAAAAACCCGCGGAGGTCTCAGGCCCGTTCGTGTATTTGATCAAAGGATGGCACCTACCAGGATCGCCAATCGTATCAAGTAATCCAGAAAAATTTCTACGATTCGGGGATTAAACCGGTTACTACCACTACAATTCCATATGTGTTAGAACAAAAAAAAAAATATGAATATTTCAATATCACCTAGTGTTATTGGAGTTTTTCTTCTTCCAAAAGTCAGAGGTCCTGAATTATTAACTAGATCGAGTCAAAACAAAAACGCAGACAGCACATATAAACAAACCCCGAATACGATTGTCACTTTTTGCATACAACACACTTCCAACATAAATTCTCGTGTGAAAAATTCATGGGGATTTCTCGGTCGATCCCTAATCAATTTAACTAAAAGGTTCGAACATGAAGCCCTACACGAACTTGCCCTTGTTTCTCTTAACGATGTTTGGTCTGCCCTGCCAATTTGTTTCCATTTAATTTCACCTTCCTATTGGGGAGTTTCAATTTGGGTTATTGTGCGAGCAATGAATTGAGAGGAAACCAGGGAAAATGGGAATGCAATTTACGGTGTTTTGTTCTGTCGAAATCTGTCTTGGGTTTTCGATCATCGCATCACTATGTTATTGACATGTTTGACATTGTACATCCGCTGTTTCAACCAGATGATACTCTACAGGCCATTTGAAGGGAATTAACGAATGAGACCAAAATTCGTGTTTAGTTCCGATTTTTGAAGATTATAAAAGCACCAGAAAATAAGTCTTTTAATAAACAGCGAAGGTGTGTTAGATGAATGTACTTGTTACGTGGACTTTGATGGATATTTTCGGCTCAACACACAATTTTCCTAACCTAGCAAGCTGACTATTTTCAATTTGCCTGGTTTAAATTGATACATAATGTCGAGTGGTTTCAATAGAACCAAATCTAGAGACAGTGGAACTTCTAACCACTAAAATATAATAGAAAACAAAAAATCTCATTGAAACAAAAATACACCCGCTTTGTTGATACCTTGGACTACGGATTCAACAAGTCTACTCCCCTCCTCTCAACTTCTGAACAAGACAATTTAAGTCGTGTATTTTTAATGGGAACGATATTCATGTGATGTCATTCGTTCGGTTAGGGCAGTTTCAACATTGTTTTCTCAAATATAAGGTGTCTTGGAACATCTCCCTTGAAAGGTATATAATTCTTTAGTCAACATTGAATCAGACTGGTTGTTTTTCTACTGCCAATTAGCAGTAATGAAATAAATTGATTGAGACATTTTTGAATTGAATATCCATTGAAATTGATTTTGTGTCAGTTTGAGGGGTAACTGATGATGAAATACAATTGGCTATAACTGGTCCTTTTCCCAAAAATAAAACAGTTTCTGATAGGGAATAAAAATACCTTTCAAGCCAGATATCAAAAAACACATTCTTTCATTCGAAAGAAAGCAATGAGTGAGGTCACATAAATGTTATTCCCTTTGAAAATAATAAAAAATGATGTCTCTGATAACCGCTCTAAAAATAGGTGAGCAGCTTTCTGATTATGTACCTCTCGCATCCATCATCACACGGTTTGTTTATTTCCATCGGGCTCATACTGAGAGGAAAAAAATCTTCTGTTTTAAATAGAATGTTACACTATGAGAATTAGGTACATACTCAGACAGTGCCACCGAAACAAGAGGTTCATTGCACTCTGTGTGTACTACTTTTGCCAAAATAATCAGCTTGCAATACAGATCGTTGTTGTTTCTGGGTTTCCAAAACGTTAAAATTTTCAAAAATACATATTAGTTGTTGCCAGAGTTGGGCCGATTAAAATCAAGTGATGAAAATCACGATTAAAGTCATGATTTGAATCAATTTTTTTCTTTTTTGTTCAGAACCAGATAACAACATAATATAAAAGTTTTCTCAAAGATCAAAAGAAGTACCTATCTGGTTTGAGCAAAAACAACAAAAAAGAAGTATATAATTCCAAATTCTAGAACTGCCATATTGGGTCCTCTTTTCTTCCACCTAATTTATTTTTATTATACGTTTTCACTTCATTCAACTAACCTAACTAGCGAAATGCGTGAAATTGTTGGGCAACGTCAATTTATAGGTTGAGAAGGAAAACAAGCCTCGACAGGAATCTTCTTGCAAAAGCACAACAAACGCGTTCGTGTTCGTGCCTCACTCGGTACTGCATAGCGAGTGTGTAGGACAGAAGGAAAACAAATCGCGACATGAATTTTCTTGTAAGAAGCGCGACAAATGCGTTGTCGCAAGTTTTTGAGCCGCAAATTGTATTATGATTTTAAGACTTATACATTAAAATAATTAACAATAATTTCAAAGAATCGAAATGTTCAAATTTTATATTGAAATTTAAAAATCAAATAAATCGTGATTTAAAAAAAATCGATGGTTTTTTATTTTTTTAATAAAAATCAGATTTTGCCCCACCCTGGTGTTGTTGCATTTTTGTGATAGACAAATTTACGTTATAAAATATGTTGCTGGCTGTTAGGACGTGTTTCATAAAGCAGGAACTGTTTTTTATTAACGACACAACATTTTGGGGTAGTATGGAAATCTGCCCTTACACACTTGTATAAAGTTTTTCCTAATTTTTTTCAGATTGTAGTAGGTTAATAACCCAAAGAAAACATTCATCCACCACAAAATGATGGCTTTCAAACAGTAATTCAGATCGATATTTCTTTCCTGTTACAAATGAATACGATTCTCACTGAAAATGGGTTCACAAAACCGCGATACGTGTTTCGCTATACAATAGCTTCCTCAAGCAGAGGAAAGATATTGGGTAGCGAAACACTTGAATCGAATATATTTTTCCAAAGTACCTAATTTAAATCATTATGGATTTTTCATCAATTATTCATTCGTTTAATCATCTCTCACTTCCAAAAGATTCGATTTTGCAACATATTCCAATGAAAATATGTCCAGCCAGTACATAATGAACATACCTACATTTCACTTTAAAATGAAATTTTAGAATATCGTGATGAGATTGCCGTTCACAGATGATCCATATACTCATATCCTTCAAGAAAATTTTATGGATGACGGTGTCGATTGACCCAGGTGAGAAGTGCACTTTTACTGCGCATCATAAAAATTTTAATGAACGGGAAGTGACAGATCTGGATTACTGTCACAGTATGACTTCGAGACTAGGGGGAAACCTATTAAAAAAATGAATATTTCCGTGCTATATTTTGAGAAGCATGTACGAAGCTCTGGAAAGGACAACCAAAAAGAAAAAACTCAGAGGTATATCTCGGAATTTTGCAATTCGAGTTATATCTACGAATTTTCGAGTTTCTAGTCAGAACTTTAAAGTGAATTTCCGAATTTTCACTTGGGATTTTAGGAACGAAGGTTTTTCATCTGGGGTGTCCGTTCCAGATGTTCATAAGCATGTGACATGATTAAAGTTTTTCCAATGATATTCAATTTGATGTTCTTTACATTTACAATCACCTCTGAATATAACCCAAATAATTTTGTACATGAGGAAAGTTTGAGAAGTAGGTACCTACTTGATTGATAAGAGGTTCATTTTGCTATGCTGAAATCATTTGTCTATCAAAGTTCTGTTGGGAATGATATTTACGAAATGGTTTGTGAAACAGAGATATTACAAGTTCAGAAAAATTTTTATGATCTTTCATTCTCCTCTATTTATAATAGTATATTATTTTATGAGGATAATAAGTGCCAACTACGCACAACTCACTTACAATATTGTAAATAATGTAAATGATTGGCGGCCGCCAGTGGGAGTAGAAAAATATATTTTGAAAATGTGGTTTATGTGGTAAGAGATGCTTTTCTTTTTTTTTAATTTTTTCAACTCATTAATTTCAAGTGTTTTGGTTGTAAACAACATCCCCAGCGACCTGTCAAATTGGTCAATTCTGAAATGTTTTTGGGTCAGGTTGGACATTTGTTTCATTTTTTTCCTCAAAGTACCTCATCTTATATTAATTACCTCCATTGATCAATTATTGCACAAACTATCTTCAGATGCAGAATTTAGTTTACTTTTGTGGGGAGAACAAAGTGTCGAGGAAATATTTTTGATATTTCATTTAAAAAATCATTGAAAAACAGTGTAGTACCTCTATGGAACCTGAATCACATAGAAGTCACTTTGTTTCTGTCAATTTGTGTACCAAGCATGCAAAACTTGAATTGAATAGATATCAGTTTTTGGGTTATTTCTACACAACAAAGGAGAACTAGATAGTAGTTTGTAATAAAATTCCACTCGCCAATATAGCAATTAATTCTCAAACCCATAGCAGCTTGCTTCGCTCAGAAAAAACTACCCCTTAATCCCTCAATGGGTATATTGATGAATTCTGAAAATTTCTCATGTATTCTCATGACCACTGAACTGAAATGAATTTACCGTCGGCAAAACTTACTTTTAATACCCAGACATTGATTTTATCAGAGTTATACCGAATTTTTTAGTTCTGATGTTTCCCTTCCATAGATCCCCCCATCAAACTACGGACAAAGAAATGACTGACAGTATGACGAAATATTGATGTGGGAATGGATGCGATTTCAAAGAGTGAAAGAGGTTAAAAAACTGTCCTGAACTCATGAAACCTTCTTTTTTGGAGACTATATTGAAATATTTTAAGATTATGTAGTGTCCATTTTACCGAATTTCAATGATTTTGAGGGTGCATATTAGGTCGACTGTTATCGACCCAAGTACGTGCGAACAACTATTTCGCTCCAATTAACCCCATTAGAAGATGTCTCGAAAGCTCAGAATAAACCCAGGCTAGTCATACAAAAGCAAAGAGAAATCCAATCCTAAACTTTCCATCCACCCCTAATACGGAAATTAATATGCGGAACTAGTTTTGTATAGCTGAACTTCTCATTTTCGCGTATTAAACGCGAAAATATAATGGCGAGATTTTATTAATAAGTTTTGGTTATGGCGCTCCTCCCGCACAGACTCATACAGGGGGATCCTTAGCTGATGATTTTGTTTCCAGGGTGTGATCCTTTGCATATTTGATGGTGATTATTCATATGGAGGTAGATCCCAATGTGATGAGGCTTCTGATGTAACTAGATTGAAAAATAATAGTTTTGATAATGAAACAAACCAATGATTAATGGAAGGCGTTTGACATTTGGAATATACATTTTGGAAATATTGTAATTGTATTGATAGGATACCTTCAGATTGATATCAGATGGAATGGAAAATACTTTAACAGACGGGAAATTGTTTCTACTATGGTTACAAGGTTCCGCCCTGGGGCCATTGATTTCCCCACCGTCAGTGAATGATCTATACACACAGCAAAAAATAAAATTTTTGCGAATGACACCACCAACACAGTTTCAGGAACAACACTCAAGGAACTCAGAGAATGAATGTTGCAATAGTTTCAATGAGATTGATGCTTGGTACCCGAGATTGAGTATTGGTATTGGTAAGATGTCAAGCTTCTCATTTATTTCATGGAAAATTTCTAGTGAAAAAAGAGGTGTTCTCACTTCGGAGGAGCTTTTTTATTTCGAAATATAACAAACGTTATAAGTGTTCCATTCACAGTTATAGACAATGGCAAATATTTCAAAGATTGCACGAACAATGTCAATATATATAACATGTTTCGGGTGAAGACGAGGGAGGATACCAGCAATCGAAACGTCGTGAGAACATTTGACTTGAAATATGATTTCAACGTTTGTTCATATCGTTTCTAATTTCATAATTCCAAATTTTGTTTGATATAATTGATTCATGGCAATATTAGCTTCTGAACATTTGAATTTTTTAATTTTTATCCCTCGACCAAAATCCGTTTCAAGTTTCTGCTTTGGATTGGAGTACCTTATTTGATTTGTTTTCTTGACCCAATTATTTACTTTTATTTGTCAATTGTATATTTATTTGCTTCACCGTGCATTTTTATTCCATTGAACGTAACGTAGTTTTGAGATTTTTTTCGATCTGATAAGTTTTTTGCAACAAGTTTCAATAGAATTAATCATATAGAAAATGGGAGTCCAAACCAATAGTATAAAACAGACATTATGAAATGTGACAACTTTTTTCAAATAGTTCCAGAGGCACAAATATTGAAAATTAATCTGATATGCAACTTCAGGAACTTTTTTATGGCGACAATGAATAACTTCCTGAAATTCAAGTTGCCACGTGAGGAATCACCCTATAAGCCGCCAGAGGGCGCGAGTGAAATATGAAGAATGCCGGTGTAAACGGTGGTGCACTTAGGCCCTAACGTTGGCGCGGAAAAGATTTCATTTAATTTTACTAAATGGCGTAGTTTATCACAGACCGAGGCGATGTTGTTGAAACGTAGAGGCTTCTTTACTCGTGCTTAATTTTCCAGATAATTCGAAATTGTTTTGCTTTCCACAGATAATGGCGTTAATATTTCATAACGAAAACTGAGCGAATATTCTTCAAAGTTAGCAACACATCCAGATGGTAACTGAATAAATGAGTAATCATCAAGAAGAAAGACGAGTGTCAAATGATAATCTTCTATGCGAAACTTTCTTCTATCAAGATCCCAGCAGCAGCAATCTTATACAATACAAAGAACTCAAATGCCATAGTAATGTAATTACTTTTTCTATTAGAAGATTCAATCTGTGTTGTGTATCAGGTAAAATTTCTTCATCGAGATTTTTATGGGCATTTTATTCTGAACTAATGTTATGGAGGCCATCCTAATTAACTGAATGATTAGAATATATCTCACATGAAGGAAAATAGAACACTATTAGCATTACTATGAATGTTTTCAGCAATTGCATGTTACAAACATTAATCGTTGTGATTAAAATGCACTATAAGTCAATTCGTTCTTCATATATTCCACCAACACGATTGAGTTTGTCTAAAAAAAGGTAGCACAAACATTTGTATAAAACCTCATACACTCAAGAGTACTCTAGAAATTGTGATAGACCTAAGATTTAATTTCAAAGCGATAAATATCCACAGATTGCATCCGACTGAAACTAATCACATATAAGTAAATTTCCGTCCAGAAAAAATGAGCAGGTTTAGCTGCTCCACTTTTCTTACCTTTATTAGGAACCAACTGCGAGTACATATCCAATTATTTTCAAATTACTCTCACGGATCCTGTGGCTTTCATCAGGGGCTGTTAACTTTTGAATTGAATATATTTTCGAGAACGTTCATTTCTTACTGAGTTTTCAGATTATTGCATCTCGACAAAGTTGAAAAGTCGTCTCAATAAATTTGAATGAAATATTTCACCACTGACTGAGTGTTCTCGGAGTATTCACTATCCAAACTAGAAATCAGATCGTGGCGAATGTTCCACAGAGCAGAGAAAATCACACCAAGAGCTCTGGCCGTTTCCTGGAAACCATTTTCGCGGCTCTGCACCTCGAAAAATAACAATTAGCCTTAATGAGACGCAATCTGTTATTTTTAGACGTTTTCTACACAGAAACATGATCATCGCGACTGGTACAACGTACAACGTGTAGACGGGTGAACTTTAAATTGAAACGGAAACGTTTAGAGCGTAGATGCATGTGCAATTTGTTGGTTTTTTCATCACCAGTTCAGAAAGTAAGTGAAAATATCCCAGCATACCTAGAAGGCACATTTGAGAGAGATGAAATTCGATTCAGCTTTTCGAAATGGGATTTTGATTTCTGAGGCCTATCCATTTGATTTTGATGGCTAACTCAAAATTTCAGACATTCACACATGTATTGAAGAGTAAGGAGACATTCGTATTGATGGAGATATAAGTGTTAGTTTCTTCGGAGTATTTTTGGATTTCCAACCTACCACATTCTGGAAAAGTGGGAATTAATATTGGCGTCTATACAAGTATAGAAGAGCAGATTCTCGATCTACTCTGATAAGTTGCTGCGATAATTCAAAAATAGTTCTTTCTGAATGGAACAATGTCCTATTAGTCAGCAACTTCCTGTATACCTCAAATTTGCCTTTCAGAAACAATATATAAGAACTAAAATTCAACAAAATACCTAACGATGACGTTTCCAAATCTGCTTTCGGTTTCAGAACTTTTTCACAAATATTCTTCTCCAGGTTCGTTTTTTGCATGTGTCGAAAACTAAAGATTTGACAGGTAGGTTGAAAATTTGCCCTTCTACACTTGAATAGATTCCAATATTAATTCAATTTTTTTTCAGATTGTGATTAGGAACCCAAATAAAAACTACGAAGGGAGAATCCATCCACCACAGAATAGTGACATTCAGGCAAGTATTTGCTTTATTATGTTTTTATTATAGACTACCAGCCAAACAATTCTTCTCTGGGAATCAAATAACCCAACATGATCTGTTAATGATAATGCTGATATATGAAACAATAACTTCTTGACGTCAGTTTTTGGCGATAAAAGCTGACGGCATAGTGCTAGAAGTTATTGAAAAGAAATAACCTCATCGGAAATATTGCAATAATACTTGCAGTTTCTTGATCAGTCATAGCTCAACTCTGGATTTTTGAATAAACGATGAGTTTTGGAACCTTTGGTGTGAAAGTTGAAACTTTTCCTAGAGATCAATTACCCTAACACCAAACTGATATTTTCGCACTCGACGCGCGTTTCGCTAACAAGGTTAGCATCTTCAGGAGAAGAGAATTGATACTGTATCAATTTTCTCTAATTGATCTCTAGGAAAAGTTTCTGGATTTTTGATATAACAGCAAAGAATGCTTAAGCATTTGACTCTCTAAAAAGTGTTCCGGTCTTGTATTTAACGTAGTGGGGATGTGGACCAGAAGTATGGTATGGCTGTGATCTACAGAGATTTCGTCATTTCAGTAACGTTCAGCAGCATTACAAAAAAAAATTTTTGCATTCCTGGGGAAGAATAGCCCGTTACTTTGAGGATGCTGTAATGTCTTCTATTGAATCGAATACGGTTATATTTTTGAATTGATGTATAGAAGAGAAGAAATTCATTATTCAGAATTTCAATGAGGAAATATAATGATCTTCAGTCATCAGCTGAGGACGATTGAAACATCCTCATTTTTCTATTTTTTTCCTGTTCAATTTTACATCATATTCATTTTAGAGTTTATTTTCCACTAAGCCACATTCTTTTTCCTGATTATGGTAATTTTTCAATTCTGAAGTTTGATTGTTATTTTTTTTATTTATTCATATATTTTTTTCGACGTAATGAGTTTTTCAATAGAGTAAATGATATAAACAAAGAAAGTTCAAGTCGATACCACCAATCATTTTGCATGATAGTATGTGAATATATTCTGAACACTAATTCTCCCAATAAATGCAGGTGTTCCACGGGGTTCAGTTCTGGCGCCCACTTTGTTTCTGCTTCATATCAATGATTTGCTCGAGAAAACATCTTGTTCAATTCATAGTTTTGTGGACGACAGTACTCTTCATACCAGCTTCTCTTCCAGAGTCCCCATACCAGCTCGAGAAACGAAAATTCAAAGAAACATTCACGTCAATAAAATTAACGACAACTTGGTAAAAATAATAGAATGGGGTAACATGAACTTGGTGGAATGTAATGCTACGAAAAACCAGGCATGTCTCTTCTCAAGAAAAGCCGATCTATCATCATCTTGTATTCAGATGTCAGGAGTAACTATTCTTACAAAATCAAGTATCTCGATGCTAGGAATTACGATAAGTGATAATCTCTCATGGCAGAACCATGTGAGATCGATCGCTAAAAGTGCTTCCCAGAAACTTGGATTTCTATTTCGTGCGAAGAAATACTTCACTTCTCGTCAGCCTCTAATGATCTACAAGGCTCAGGTACGACCTGTCATGGAATACAGTTCTCATGTGTGGAGTTCGGCACCAAAATATTCATTGAGGCTTCTCTATTCTATTCAGAGAAAGGCAATTAGTCTTGTTGATGATTCTTCGCTCACAGACTCGCTCACTTCATTGGAACATCGTAGAAGGGTCGGAGACTTGTCTCTCTTCTATAGATATTTTCACGGTCGGTGCTCTTCCGAATTGTTATCAATCGTTCCCCCCTTGGCAATATCTAAACGGATGACTCGACGAGTACAGAATTCCCAACCCTTCGTTGTGAATTTGGAAACCTGTCAAACCTCTCTTGCTCAGGGATCTTTTTCCAATAGAACAGCTGAGCTTTGGAACTCCTTGCCAAAAGAGGTTTTACCTGAGGCTTACAAACTCCAGAAGTTCAAAGTGAATGTTAATTCGTGTCTCTTGTCCCTTGATTCACGCGGTGTCCTTTGAACATT
The DNA here is from genome assembly GCA_032362365.1 of Zygogramma bicolorata. Lineage (NCBI taxonomy): Eukaryota > Metazoa > Arthropoda > Insecta > Coleoptera > Chrysomelidae > Zygogramma > Zygogramma bicolorata. The sequence continues at coordinate 13,242 of JAVJAQ010003623.1, forward strand.
ACAGGGCTTCCCTTTCGTGTGAATCTGCATATAAAAAAATTCATTCTCAATTCATTCATTGGAAATCAAGCAACAGTTGAGGTTTCCTGAAATACTGTTTTTTTCCGCACCAATGAGAACAGATTCAAAACTTGTGGAATGGTGAAGTCTTATAAACTAAAAAACATGGTAAAGTTCACCTGAACCCACATCTGGTAAGAATTCAAACATAATCGTCATCAAAGTATCTGTGGAAATAATTTTTCCTGCATCTGTCTATGACCGTTTCATCAGATTGAAAATGTATTTCCTGTGAAACTCAGTGTTTTTGGACACCGTTGTGTTTGAACATCAGAACAAACCACTATCCATTTCTCACACAACTCGTGAGATGAATATCCCAAAACTGCTGACAAACGAACACGTCAAATTCACTTCAATGACAAACGAACGGTGAACACAAAGTAGCTTTTCAAGCAGCCAATGCCAGAAGCACAACAAAAATAAACAACACTAATTATTGTACCATATGCGTTCGGCATCTCTCGAACAGCTGATCTTCTCACGTAAATGGCAAAATGTTTCACAACGCGAAGGCTCGCAACCACTTCGAGACAAGGCGATATTTATTCAACTAGTTTTTTCGCCGCGATCATTGTCTTTGCCGGGTTTTTATGAGGACGGTATTAGCGAAGAGTTTGTTCGTTTTGGTATGCTACAGGCAATAGCGGGAAAAAATGGTCGCTCGAGTTTCATAAAAGTGTATGAAAACGACGTTTATATATTTGGTGCTCATTCCCGATTTGGAATTGATCTCTTCCAGTAGAATTGAACGTTGACATGATTCATCAAAGATTGAAGACTTTCACGGCCGGCAACTAATGAATTGTTAGGTGCTTCCGGGCTTCTGAGCCGTGGGCAACAGGTTTTAAGGCCTGACGTTTCGTCTGCATCTGCGGCAGACATTTTCAAAGGCGATGCGGCAATGGTCGAAGTATCCTTCTCTGCTGCGAGGCTTTGATCTGATGTGGTTCAGATGATGAGTCACTCTTTATCGAATCTGGGTTCGGACGGTCGATTGATCCTAATTGATTATTCGAAAGCGTTTTTTCTCTCATTGGGAGGGTTCGTGCATTTTGAACTGCTGGCATCCATGTTCTGTGAATGTTCAGGCTCTCTTCTTTGCGGTTGAAGTTGTTCTTATGTTTATGAATTTCTATGGCCTCCCTATAGATCCTGGGGTAATAGCTCCTACTTGTGTCCAGCACTTGCGTTCCGTCGAAGTCAATGTCATGACCTTCCAACAGAGCGTGTTCGGCTACCGCAGATTTTTGGGTTTGGCCATATCGACAACTTCTTTTGTGTTCGGTTAACCGCGTTTTTATGCTCCTTTTTGTGGTTCCGATATAGACAGAACCACAACTGCACGGTATTCGGTACACTCCTGAGGTAGATAATGGATCCCGTGGGTCTTTTGCGGATCTGAGGCTTTCTTGAATTTTCCTCGTGGGCTTGAAAATTGCTTGCACCCCATGTTTTTCTAACAGTCTTCCAATGCGGTCCGTCACACCGTTAATATAAGGCAGACACGCCCGTCCATTAACGGCTGGTTCGGGGCCATTCATTGAAACTCCTTGTCTGGGTCGCAAGGCTCGGTGAATTTCGTCCCTGCGGTAGCCATTACATATAAAGGCGTTTTCTAAATGACGCATCTCTTCCTCGAAATATTCTGGCTCTGAAATGCGTCTCGCTCTTTCTACCAGGGTCTTAATTACTCATCTCTTTTGCCTCGGGTGATGGTTGGAATTCTTGTTAAGGTACCGATCTGTGTGAGTGGGCTTTCTATACATGTTCCGATAGATGAAACTTTGAACCTGATCAGTACTTTTGTTCCTCCAGACATAACCGCCCTGTTCAAGCACTGTCTGACTTCAACATATTTTCAGTGGGATGGAAAGTTTTTTGAACAGAAAGAAGGGGTTGCTATGGGGAGCCCATTGAGCCCTGTGGTGGCAAATTTCTTTATGGAACATTTTGAAAAACAAGTTCTAGAGCGTTGGCCGGTCCGACCATCCTGTTGGCTGAGATATGTTGATGATACTTTCGTGATTTGGGGTCACGGAGAAGACGAGCTGAAGAAATTCCTGGATCATCTGAATTCCTGGAATCCAAAGATTCAATTCACGATGGAAACTGAGAAGGATAGAAGAATAGCTTTTCTGGACGTATGGGTAGAAAGACGGGAGAATGGAAAACTAGGGCATAGAGTGTATAGAAAGCCCACTCACACAGATCGGTACCTTAACAAGAATTCCAACCATCACCCGAGGCAAAAGAGAGGAGTAATTAAGACCCTGGTAGAAAGAGCGAGACGCATTTCTGAGCCAGAATATTTCGAGGAAGAGATGCGTCATTTAGAAAACGCCTTTATATGTAATGGCTACCGCAGGGACGAAATTCACCGAGCCTTGCGACCCAGACAAGGAGTTTCAATGAATGGCCCCGAACCAGCCGTTAATGGACGGGCGTGTCTGCCTTATATTAACGGTGTGACGGACCGCATTGGAAGACTGTTAGAAAAACATGGGGTGCAAGCAATTTTCAAGCCCACGAGGAAAATTCAAGAAAGCCTCAGATCCGCAAAAGACCCACGGGATCCATTATCTACCTCAGGAGTGTACCGAATACCGTGCAGTTGTGGTTCTGTCTATATCGGAACCACAAAAAGAAGCATAAAAACGCGGTTAACCGAACACAAAAGAAGTTGTCGATATGGCCAAACCCAAAAATCTGCGGTAGCCGAACACGCTCTGTTGGAAGGTCATGACATTGACTTCGACGGAACGCAAGTGCTGGACACAAGTAGGAGCTATTACCCCAGGATCTATAGGGAGGCCATAGAAATTCATAAACATAAGAACAACTTCAACCGCAAAGAAGAGAGCCTGAACATTCACAGAACATGGATGCCAGCAGTTCAAAATGCACGAACCCTCCCAATGAGAGAAAAAACGCTTTCGAATAATCAATTAGGATCAATCGACCGTCCGAACCCAGATTCGATAAAGGGTGACTCATCATCTGAACCACATCAGATCAAAGCCTCGCAGCAGAGAAGGATACTTCGACCATTGCCGCATCGCCTTTGAAAATGTCTGCCGCAGATGCAGACGAAACGTCAGGCCTTAAAACCTGTTGCCCACGGCTCAGAAGCCCGGAAGCACCTAACAATTCGTTGACATGATTGTTGAACTACGAAGCCCAATCAATATCAATAACGACATCATTCAATAAAAAAAATATAATGGTTTTTTTCAGCTCGAAATTTTCCTGATCGAACCAAAATTCAATTATTACAATCAGTTCATTAATGATTGGCATTAGTTAACCATTTTTTCACTGACAATATTGAAATTATGCAAAAGCTTAATGACCAAAACAAGTTTTTTTTCTACATTTCGTACGGAAAGAAAAACACTGTAAAACTCAGAACATCGCGTGAACCAAGAATGAGAAGATACAAATTAGTATAAATTTGGAGTTTCCGAAAGATTTCAAATCTTAACCCCTGAGATTGGTTCGACAGTTCTCCGGAACAAAAATTAACTATTGAAATAAAAAAATGACATGAAGTAATACAATGTGGTGGATGATGTAGAATAATCAGTTGAGAACATTTTATGAATTATGGAAAAATACAAATGGGCAAATAATAAAACGAAGTATCAAAAAATAGTAGAAATTATAGGTATCAATTAGTTCATCACTGAATATTTTATTACCACTGTTGTTTTCAGCTTATTTGTTATCCTTTTGTAGGTTGTTTGATTTTTATGTTTTCCTGTAATCATGATGTTATTCTACTAATTATCTTTTGATCAATCGATAATTTCAATTTCCTGTTTTTGAAGTTGATATTTTAAATATCAGTTTTTCCCCTCAATAAGCATTTGACACGTTTCAGTAGGTAAATAATATAAATGATGGAAGTTCGAAACGATGTCACTCATTGAAAGAGGATTGTGAAACACATTCAACAAAATTGATCAAGTCCACTGAGTGGAAAATATACGAAAATTTGCGATTAATCCTAACGATTGGAAATAACCATAGCATTTTTTATGAAGTATTATCGACCTTATGATTTCATTATTTATGTTGATCTAACTTCGAGCTGGCACGAACCACAATTAAAATAAACGAGGAAATAAATGAATAAGAGGAAATCAATGTCTCATAATGGTTCTGCGTTTATTTACATGGATAAGTATTATTGCCAAAATACTATGCATCACCGAACTTGTATAAACCCTTCGTCCTTCGTCCCATCCATCTTTCATCGTCCATTTCAATCTTATCCCAAATACCGATCTTGCATAACAAAACACCCTATACCGACAAGAAATTACATTCCGGAGGGCTTTTTCCTTTCAGAAACCCCGCAACTCCTATTGACAAATAGATGAATTAGTCAATGTCCAAAATAGAATAAAACCCACCCCTAGCAAACAACACCGAATGAAATAGCGTTTTTCACGACACCCCACATACCGATACCGTAACGCCTTTTCGCTGTCTTCCAAAATTTGAATACAGGATTGCCAATGTAGAAATTTAAGATTCTCATTTCCGTGAATAGTCCGAATAAAATGGATTATTCTAGAGATCATTGAAATGCATAAATTTGTAGAAACGCTGAAAATTTTAACTACAGGTAGTGTGACACGCGAATTATAAATAAATCAAGAGTTAGTTATAGCAGGTATAGCGTAATAGGGTATTGAATTTTGCAGTGTATATCTCGAAAAAGACATTTTTGGGGATGTGCCTGAGCCACGTTCAGCCCTGCTCCTCTCGTGGGTTGGGTGTGTCGTCTGGGGGCTCTCCTGGCCCGCCCAATGTAGGGTACGTGTTTGCATGAGAAATGAACGAAGAGGAAATGGGAAATAATTTTGTTTGGAGAGCAACCATTTGATATTTGAGATTTTCTGCAGATTTTCATAAATATCGCATTGAGAAGATGAAAAAATATATAAGAATTGTGATATCGGACACTTTTCTGTAGACGAGATTCATGCTGATATCAATCAGCTGATCTCGTCAGTTTGACTCAGTATAAAAATTCCATAAAAAATGTTTGATAATAATAATGATTCAGAAGATATAGAATCCCTATCAAATTCAGGACGATGTATTGAGAGTTATTTGGCCAACTTATGTCCTGGGAACTGTCAAAATATTTCTCATCTCTCGGACACTGTTATGCTACTTCAGAAAATTTGATAATAAAATTATCATCTAATTTTTGGCCATAGAAAAAGTAGCGTATGTTCCTCTCATGTGATGGCTATTAATACACTCCTATATTGCTCGCCTTCGGAAGAATTCAATGGTGTATAGAATGCAGTAATAATCTCTCATGGGAGAACCATGTGATATCGATCGCTAAAGGTGCTACGCAGAAGCTTGAATTTCTATTTCGTGCAAAGAAATAGGTACTTCACTTCCCGTCAGCTTCTAGGCATTAGGCACCAAAACATTCATTCAAACTTCCTGATTCTATTCAGAGAAAAGCAATTCGTCTTGTTGGTGATTCTTCTCTCAAGGCCTCACTAACTTCATTGGAACATTGTAGAAAGGGTCGGAGACTAATCTCTCTTTCATTGATATTTCCACGGTAGGTGCTCTTTTGAATTGTCAATCTTCCACCCTTGACAGTATCAACATGGATGAGCCGACGAGTGCAGAATTCTCATGTGAGCTTGGATACCTGTCGAACCTCTCTTGCTCAAGGATCTTTTCCCAATAGAACAGCTGAATTTTGGAACTCATTGCTGAGGAAGTTTTTTTTTTCTTTTCTATCAGGTATACAAGCTACATTCCTACTAATAACAGATTTTATTATTTTTCCTGCGCCCAAAGCGTGTTACATTTTTCCAAGAAGAGCACCTCAAAATATGTAATATTCAGTTGGTTTCGAAATAGATATTTATTCTCGCCAAGCCACCATGCTTTTTCGTCTAATTCTAGCGGTCTATGTAATCTGATTGGGAACTCAAGGGATCCCGAGCAGCTTACACTGAAATCATATTATGGAATAAAGCTGAAGACGATTAGCGACGTGTAATAGAAAGGTATCCCTTCTGTAGTACGTACAAGAGGATGCGGCTGGTCTTGGTTTGTTGAATGAATGTTTCGGATTCTATAGGGGTATTGTGCCGGTTCAGGTATGCATTGTGTGCCAACAGAGGCGTTTCGTGTTGAGGAGACAATGGGATGAGATGAACTTTTTGTTGCGTGTAAGTGGTCCTCAGACTCCACGTTCACATTATCATGGGGAGTTTGGAACAGAGAAACTTTCAAAATGGAAACAAATTTGTGAGGAAGCACAATGAAAAGTGGGACAGAATGGGGAGTATATATAGCTGAATGAAGAGTGAAGTAACGGTGCACTGAATCATTAAATTCATCAAGTGGAGAATAGGATAACTCGCAACCAAACATATATCTAGAATCTAGAATAATCTTTCAACTGGCTGAATGGAGATCGCGTGTTCATTTCCGAAATATCCCATTATATCGATTAAAAATGGAACTTCGTATAATTAAAATATTTATTTATGTGCAAAAAGTTATAAAGTAGATGTTTTCGCCACAATCTCAAAAAGCAGAGGGCCACATATTATACGCGTTGTGCATACAAACTTTCATATCATACCAATTTGTTAATGCATCTATGAAATGAATGGAAAAAATAGTATGAAACCACTAACAAAATTGTGTCTTTATGCTCGCTCGTATGGGCCATGAAATAAACAAGGAGAAAAAGCCACAAATTTTTTTTTGAAACCTTCATTTTCCACAAAAATAATGGATTTCATAAATAATAAAACATCTCAAAGAAGACCATAATATTTCCGCATCACTGAAAATTATTCATGGTGCATCTCTGACGTGAAAAATTTCGAGAGCTTATTCTGAAATTGGAATATCAGAGAATATCATCAAAGTTGGAGGAAAATTGAATTGGTAATTGATTGAATATACACAGTATCTAAAATCGAATATTATGAACAATACACATATATGTATGTGTCTGTCACAGATGATCTGTGTTCATCTTACTCTGTGAGTGATTTTTCAACCCGCAATATTTCACTTCATCTCTTATTTTATTATTATATTAGACAGCAAATTATACGACAAATACCAGAAACTATATACGATACTTTTTCTTTAACGTTTATAGAACCTGGTAAATCCTTCATTACAAGAAACGAGAAATATATACCTAATACGTGGACCCGAAAAAAAGCGATGACAAAACGAAACTACAACTCGATCCTACCACTTCATCGAAAACACTTTGTAGATAAATTAAAACTTGTTTTTAATTCACACCTGAAATATGCATATGAATGGAAAACAATTCAAATCTGTCGTTTTAGCCGCCTACATGAGTGTTAATTCAACTCAAGCAGTCTTTCCAGGTGCAAAAATATTGAAATGTATGCAAATGCCACTTATGTCTGTCTCAACCGAATTAATTGTCATTTACTACTATTGATGAGTTACGATACAGTCGACAAACTCTTGAAAAATTACATATTTATTGCCGACATTAATGACAATTCCTAAACCGAAAATCTTCCTCTTGCTCAACGATATATTCAATATGCTCACCCACGTTTTTTATGTAGTTGTAAGTCCGGATATTTCGTCATAAATCCTCAGATGTCAGGCACCTCTTGTGGACACGAATTGAAACATAATATCCGATACGTCAGTAGAGTGTACAGGATGGATTAATATCGAGTTTCCAGCAAAATATAGAATATACAAAATTTATCATCTCTGATGTGATAATCGTCATGAAGATTTAGTCTATGAACTGGGTACCTATAGGTTTTTGATCTCGTGGTTCCAAATGCTTCAACCTTATAAGAAACGAAACTTGTAACTGTTTGTGGTGAGAGTCACTCTGGTCTTCCAGTAAATTGTAGTTCAATTCGGTATTAACCGAGGTATCGAATTAGACTTCGAGAAAGCACTCCTTAGGAGATAACTTTCATAGTTGCATTTGTAAGCAAAAAAAAATATTTGATGAAAGATAGAGGTGTACTAGGCTTCCTAATATATAACAGACTCGCACATACAAGAACATCTCTTCCAGACTTAAAATATTTCAATGTTTATGCGATAGAAGTTATAACTTCCAACACCATTAAAATGGTGCCGTAAGATTGAATAAAGATTGCGCTAAGGCATTTATCAAATATAGGAAGCGACGTGAATATTCTTATATCAAGACTTCAGAAGTCGCTTCCTATATTTGAAAAGCTGTACTTGAGACCAAAAACATTTTAATCGTTTAGAAATAATTCTTAACTGTTATCTTACTGAATCGATACGAATATATGATTTGTTTTGAATTGAATGAAAAACTTATTCTCAAAAATCGAAATAACAATTGAATAAGAAATTAGAACGACATCCAAATGAAAAATGATGAGAAAATCTCCAAATCCAGTGGGTTCTATAATCAAAACTTTTCCCACAAATTCATCTGATTTAACATTATTGCATCATTTCTTTATGGTCGGGTCATACACCACACTTTTTAATTTATCTTTTACTTTTACCTTAAAAATGGAATTGGACCGTTCATACACCAGTGTTAAAGTAAACAGGGCGCATGCGCAGTGATCAAAAAACAAACGAAGAAGAGGAAGTAATCGTGGGTTACGTCATTGTTTTGATTTGCAACTGACCAGTGACGACAACCAAACTGTATCGGATAATGACAGATATTTCACAGAACACCCATTTTATATCATTTCTGTAAAATATTCAGAAGAAGAACAGGGCTACGTTTCTCAATAATGTTGGTGGCACTGCTTGCTGTGATGACTTCACATGCTCGCATGCGCAGTCCCTAAATTGTCTCATTCCTAAAGTAAAAGTCCTCATCCTTAAACTAAGAGTAAAAGTAAAAGTGCCGTGTATGAACGCCTCGATTGATTTACATTGTGACAACTTTCTTAAAGTAAAAGTAAAAGATAAAGTAAAAGTAAAAGTGTGGTGTATGAACCGACCATTAGCCAATGCCAAAAATAACATTTTATATTCAACATTGAAACGACATATGCACTTTTTTTTCCAGATGAAAATGTAAAACTCAAAATGAAAGTTATATCCATTCGACGTCATATCAAACTGCTGATGCTGTTACATTTCAAATCTGTGGCCTTCGGAAAATATTTTGCATACGTGATAATACTGAAGGTATAGAGGGGTGTTTTCGTCCGTAAAAAATCGGCTTGTGGTATTTTTCAAAATCTCCTATTGAAACTGATTAAATCGAGATACTTTTAGTTGTTGTAATGAATGCGTTTTCAAAACACATATCTTTTTTTTTCAGAATATGACTAAAAAATGAGAAACAAACAAATTATAAAAAATAACCTCAATATATTTCTACAAATATGTCTTATTACAGTTTCATAAACGAGCAGAAAATTTGGTCGCGTAATTGAAAGTTTGGTATTTTGTACAGATTGTTAACTAGGTATGTCAATATCAAAGGAAATAATGCCTATTCACTTATAAATTCTTTTCCGGGTACTTCAATTCTAAAATACTGCTCGAGTGCATTGTGTGTTGGATGCACAAAATTTCTCCATATAATGGTTACTCTTATTGATATTGGATGTTCTAGAATCACTTGAATTGGTAGCTTCAAACAACATTGGCACCAATTCAGTATTTTCAAGATATTTCCACTATTTTCGCAGAGCCAACGTACATTTCACTATCCGTCCTGTAAACAGAGGATGTGATGTACACATTCGCACTGAGTGATGTCATGCATAAGGGACGGGTCAATTTATAAGACTTCTCCAAGCGAATCTCTGATTGCATAATGAACTTCTATATTAGACTGTTGACTCGTATAAATAACGCTATTATGTATTTGACACCTTCATTATGCAAAATACCGTTTTTATTGTGAGCTTAGGCCCGTTTTGGGTACGAGTGTGATGATGGGATCAACGAAGCAGCATTATTGTCCTAAAGTTATGAAACTTATATTGAAGAAAGGCAGACGTGGGTTCGGCCGCTATGTGTACCCAGTTGTGTCTACCTACATTCAGTTGGTCCGTGAAAAAGCGTTCCTAAAATGCTGATATTTTTTCGGATTGATGATATTTTTTCGATATACCAGTTTTCATTCAGTTTATTGCCAAATATCATTTGGGAAGACACAACAAGCATTCACGTCTCAATTCACTCAGAAACCCCAATATGGCGACAAACATGACAATGTGCCAGGAATTGAATATTTCAAAGTATTCGGGGAAATCTTGAGGATTTGATTCCTGATATAGCGACATATGTGACTAAAATCCATAGTAAATCATTAACTGAATACAAGAAACGATAACTCATTATAATCAAGTGGATAACTACTTACTGAAAGGTTGGTGATTCAATTTAAACTTCAAGTTCGAAAATTTGGTGGCAAAATCATCAAATTATTAGCAAGAAACAATTGAACGAGTGATTAATATATGTACGCGAAATATTGGTAGGAAAATTTAAGTGTTTGAGGCTGAGATAAATTCAATCTTATAATCAACGTATGGAATAACACAGAACACACCTACATCGATGGAATTCAAACAAAATGTTAATTCCGAGCTACAAGCGTAATCCTTTAATCACAATTCATAATAAATCTGTATATAATCCTATCTAACTGAGTTCTATTACCATTGTTCGGATGGCAATCGTATTAATTCTGATTCACCGCTTTCATAATAAAATACTGATCAATGAGTTACAATCAGAAAGGTATTTCTGCGTGAATATCGAATCAAACCTTCAGAAAGATTCGGTCGATGATTACAGAATTCTATATTTTTCATGCTACTCTTACACAAAGTTTTATTTAGAGTTTGATTTGGCATCTCAATGTTTCAGAATCACATATGGTGTGTTTGTTTTACATATTTTCAAATGGAATGTTAACTTTAACCCGTGAAGATCTAGCTAATCCTGCTTTTATTTTCCGAAATATCTAAATTGAATCTTATTGACATCAAATATAAAAGTTGTGGCTTTACAAATTTAATTCCCGATATGTTCGTTTGAGCGTGGGTTAGAATGTTCCTTGTTGAATGGCGTTGGTTTTAATTTACTTCTTATCTGATCGAGAAAACAAAACTGAAACATCCATTCCAATATGAAACAATAAAATCCGAAAAAGATAATTCAATTTGCAGAACTTTATTCAAAATATAAATATTCGAAAATTCAATTTGAATTACCAGAAATTAGACGAAAGGCAGAGAATATGAACCTGCCAAAAAATTAAATTGAGAAATTTGAAATAATTAGAAAACGATTTGTAAAGAAGGACAAATTGAACAAAAATACCACTAAAAGAAACTGAATTCATGCAATATTATAGAGAAAATAGAAAGAAATGTTGAAACAAAGATGGGCAAGTGCAACGTTTCGATTACTGGTATAACCAATCGCATTTGTTTAATGACTGATAAATTTTCGTGTTGCGGTGGCTTTTTAAGCTTCTCCTCCATTAAAAGAATGTTTGTTGAAATAACAAATTCGAGACACTCAAAGCCTCATTCGATTGAATTCGTATTATTTAGTTCATTGGTAGAAAATCATTGATAGAATTGACATTTTTTCATACTATAAGTTTTAACAGAGTCAACTGTATAGACAGTAAAAGTTCGAAACAATACCACTCAGCAGGATATATTTTCAAAGCAGACGTAGTTACACTTCCTAATTCACAAATCTTTTTTTTAAATTGTCTATTTAATGATTTAAAATTATGGCGGATTGTGAACGTAACTGAACATTTTGAAAAATTTTACATTTTTTTAACGATTCTACCTAAAATCTATTCGACCACTGATTTTTTCATTGTGTTGTATTAGGTAACAACGTATTAAATTGTTCGGAACTCAATAAATCGTTGCTGTACAACTTTTTCGAGCTAAACGATCATCTCTCCAATCTCCCTGTGTAAAATCGGCAATGCCTCTTCGAACAAATTATGTCGAGAATGTCAATGCTGTGTTTGGAGCGCCGTAGCCGGTTTCTCGCCAAAAAAGCAACATTTTCGTCCGCATGTTTGCCTAAATTAATCCGGAATATATTAAACATTTTTTGAATTTTTTTTCGTTCGGCTGAATATAAAAATACCTCGTTTTCGATCCTGAGAATGCGACCGGCAGTTTTTGTGGCATTGTATAGCGCCGTGAATGATATTTTGAAAATTTTAATAGGGGACTGTGAATTTCATTGTTCAAGCTCAGTCAGACGCCACTTGTCTGTTCTACACGGAGAAATATTGTTTGACTCGATTTTTTTCAGGTACACTCCAATGCTCTAGATCTGCTACACAAAAATTCATCGAGAACTTCATGTGTACCCAACACGCAGGTATAATCTCAGCTAGCTGTTTTTCAAAAGTGACAATCAATTTTTTGCACATATGCCGTGAAACGAACATGAACGTCATGTGAAAAATTAAAAAACTATTTAGGGAGGGTGAAGAAATTGGTGGTGGTTGTATTACCGCCCTATGACTGAACTTGAAAAAATACTCAAGATTTATCAGTCAATCCACTCATTCAATGTTTTACACAATACCAACAAATTTACTTAACCCGGTAAATAGCCTAACAACCATTATACACTTATGTATCTATTTTCATCTATTTATACTATAAATCAAGAACTAATTGACTTTGAAGACAAAATTGACTTACGGATCGGATAGGGTCACTATCACACAGGCTAGTAGACATACAGGCTTACATGGTCAAACGAAGTAATGCCCGAATAGGTTATAGTCCTCAAGGGCTAGCAGCACAAGGGCTACAATCTGGTTCCCACCTTCGTTAGCAAGCTCACCAGACTTTCTGGGCATTCCCCCAGCATTCTGGATGTCCCTCTATGGATTTTTAATCAGTGGACATATTGATCTGTTTGAGAACTGAGAATTGAAGCACGTAACTTAGCCCTGAGTTCGAGAAATCAAGTTACATCAAGATATAATTTTCAGAAAAAGAAGTATAATGGGTTTCCACGACAGAAAGAAGATTGAAAGCGTCGACTAATTTCTTCTACGAAACCTCGGTTTTCTTTTATAACTCCCGTTGAACGTCCAGGTATGAATATAAGCGGCACCAAAAATAAAACAATCGTTGAAAATGTCGAGGTTAAACCTCTGGCCGGACCATCACCGCATCCTAAATTGAACTTCAATCAGCTCCAACCGATCAAACAGATAAAATCGAATGAATCAATGGCCGCGCAATAAATTAACAACTTTTTCAGTCCAGGCCGGGTTTTATTTTCGCCGACCGGGTCCTATTTTGAAACGAAAAAAATCGACGATATTGGCAGGGTGCCTGGTATCTCTGTCACTCCGAGGTATAATGATCGGTGAAATTAATTGGACATGGGAAACTTGGAATCTGTGAATGGTCGCAACACTTGGCTTTGTCCTTGGTATTTTCAGCTGTGAATGAGTCATCAGTTTTGAATTCAATGATACTAGTTGACGTGACGATCAGCAGGAAGGAAATGTGAAGCAGCGGTGACTGAAAACTTTTTATTGGAGCTCAAATACACAAACAAAAAAACTGCTATCGATTCGTGCTTTGCCAATTGAGTTGGTACATTCGAAAATTGACAGGACAGTTCATTCTCCTGAAGATACTGAATCAGGTTCCAAAATGCGCGTCGACCGCAATCTTCAGTTATTCGTTTTAGTAATCCAACTCGGAAAAGCTTTCGTTTCTCTACCAAACGTTCCATGATTCTCAAGGAGCTGACCGAACATCAGACACTAGTGTTTTTACTCTGACATTATCAATACCTCGACTAAAGTAACAAAGTAACTGCTTCAGATGTCAACAGCGCTTTCTTGGAACCCATTGACACGAATAAACCATGATGCCCATACTCTTTTACGTGCAGATCAATGTTTCACCTCTAACAAACATATTTTCATTCGATTTTGTTCAAAAGCCACACCTCTTGTTCGCGATTTCCATACGAAAAGTTGACTTACGTATTTTTCTCCATGGGGACCAAAAGTCTTTTTCGCAGCTGACAAAATTGACAAAATATGATAAACAGGTTCAAATGTTCATCAATTTGGCGTATTGCCACTCTGTACAGAGGCAGAATATACTAATTACAATTCATCAAATTGTACAACAACCATCAAAAGTAACTCTGAACGTATGTGTCATTAGTAGCGTAATGAATATTGTGCCCTTTTAAAGATATTTGTAAGCAGAACTTTAAATGTAAGAATTTATTCCTTTAAAATTCGACATCCCTCTTCGGTAAACAGTATCAAGTTCTTGTTGTTTCTCACAAAAACAACTCTGCCATAATAAATTTTCAAACGCTGAAAATATTTGAATAATTTTTTCTCATTCCGTTGTGAAATTTGAACGCGAAATCACAGACAAAGCACTGAAAACACGTTACAACATCGTAGTTATATATACAGTGTGTCCGTAAAATATGGAACAAATTCATTTTTAGCTAAACAGGTCATTTTAAGAAATAATCCTGAAACACGTCGATTTTTTATTTTAATTTAGCGTATTTTGAAATAATAATCTAATATACAGGGTGAATTACGTTCGAGTAATGACGTCACCGACATTTTTTTTAAATGGAACACCCCCATTTTGTCTCAATTTTCGGATTACTCGAGCTGGGCTGATTCCAAAAATGTATCACATGTTGATTCCAATTGGTACAGGGTGGACAAAAATACAATAGTTTTGTGTGTGCTCATAAAGTAACGCGTAACATTCTTTATTAGGTAAATTAACAATAATTATCAAAAATACTTATTGTCTAGCGGACAGCATATGCTGGAATACATGACGTTATAAATGTTCGAACTGCACCCCTTGCTGTATTTGACAGTAAACCAAACGGTGTACAAATTCTTGTTGAACCTTGTGTATGGTTTCTTGGGTAATATGGTTTATTTCTGTTCGAATTTTCTCTTGTACCTGTTCGGAAAAATTTCATCTAGGTACCTTCTAACACCTACAGCATAATGTGGAGGTGCACCATCTTGTTGAAACCATAAACGGTCATCAAAACCTCCAGGATTACGTCTGCTGGGAAACAAATTACGTAACGTAGGTACGAGATACCCCCTTAAAAACTCACGGTACTTTGTCCCGTTTAAATTACCTTCGATAAAGTAGGGTCCGATGATTCGATTTCGTACAATTCCAGCCCATACATTCACCTTTTGAGGGTATTGTGTATGATGCTCACGCATCCAGTGGGGGTTTTCTTTTGGCCAGTATCTACAATTCTGACGGTTAACCTCACCATTCAACGTGAATGTGGACTCATCAGAAAAAATAATGTTTTGTATCAAGAGAGGGTCTCGGTGACATTTATCCATCATTTCTTCCCAAAATTGGAGTCTTCTATCGGGATCATCTTCGTTTAATACGGGCACAAGTTTGATTTTATAAGGATGTCATTTTTCAAGCTGCACTAGTTTGTGTACCGTTGTTTTGCTAACACCGATATCGCGACTAACTTCACGAACATAAGTGTGCGCATCTTCTTCAAAACTCAGTAAAACATCTAATGCTCTATCGGCATTTGCAGGGGGACGACCTGATTTGCGTACATTTTCAACCGTACCAGTTTCTCGAAATTTCGTTTCAATCTTACTGACTGTTGAACGCGTTATAGGTCTTTCTGGATATTTATCATTAAACAAATTGCACACTTCCATCTGAGTTCGCGATCTGTCTCTATACCCAATCATCATAAGTATTTCAATTCGTTGCTTTACACTTAACTCCATTTCTACTTCCAATTAAATCTAAGCAATCATTCGAATATTCACGAATACCAAAAATATTGTAGTACTAAACTGTCACTGAACATCAATAAATTACTAAACAAATGAATAATGACATTTCACAAAAAACTAGACGACTATGTTTCTTATAAATAGATAAGAAATAATTTCTTTCATATTCTGTCTGCTAGACCACAAGTACCAAAAATGTTCGGAAACAGCTCATTTTTATTACTCTAAACATGTAGCAAACTACGGGGTGTTACATGTAAACCAATTGCCGCTAGACAATAAGTATTTTTGATAATATTGTTACTTTACCTAATAAGAAATGTTACGCGTTACTTTATGAGCACACCCAAAACTATTGTATTTTTGTCCACCCTGTACCAATTGGAATCAACATGTGATACATTTTTGGAATCAGCTCAGCTAGAGTAATCCGAAAATTGAGACAAAATGGGGGTGTTCCATTTAAAAAAAATGACGGTGACGTCATTACTCGAACGTAATTCACCCTGTATATTAGATTATTATTTTAAAATACGGTAAATTAAAATCAAAAATCGACGTGTTTCAGGATTATTTCTTAAAATGACCTGTTTAGCTAAAAATGAATTTGTTCCATACTTTACGGACACACTGTATAGTATTTCCAGGTGATGCTCATTACACTAGAGTAGTCGGGTATTTTCATGAAATTTTAATATAAAACTTTTTATCAATCACAACAACTCCTAAGTAATCCAGAAGATGAATTAGGAAGTACAGAAAAGTCGAATATATAGAAAAACAGTTGTCAAAATTGCAACCAAAAATGACCTGACCAAAGTCGACGAATTATAAAAACTCGTTATAAGGAACATTATGCTTATAAAAGATAAGGATAGACAAGTCCAGTGATAAAAGATGTACACGATAGGATGCTTTTCGATGCATTTGAAAATCTAGAAATATCAAAATTTAATGATTATATGAATAGCGACAGAGAGCCTGTCCCATTCAGACCTTGTTCTTGTTGGGACGGAAAAAAGTACGTTGGGTGCGGAGGATGCAGGCAGTATATGAATACGTTACCTTGGTCTTCAGTTCATATAAATTTTCTTCTATTGAAGATGATAAAGTTGTTAGCGAAAAGCGTGCAGAGTGATAGTGAAACCATTTTGGTGTTAGGCAAATTTATCTCTAAACAGTTTTCACTTTCACACCAAATATTTCAATCGCACCAATTATACGTAGGGAGAGAGAGGAAGAGAGAGATCCGAGCGCCCAATACATCTCACATTAACTGGTTGGAACTTCTAGTGTTCTTTTTGGAAAAATGTTTGGCAAAAGATGGTCTTTTCTATTTTATGTAAAAATATATTCATTAAAATCGACAACAAAAGTCATGATCAGTGCTTACCTGAAAGTAAGTGATATTTGGAAAATTTGAAATAATAGGTAAATAGAAAATTATTATATTTAAAAAATAGTAGTTCATGGAAATTCCGGTTAATTACTCGTCAGGTGTACAAGGGATATTACCATACTGAAGGACAAACATTTTTTCTGAAATTTGATAACATATTACAACATCAAAAGATTCAATCCTCAACAGGATTATCCTGGATGTGACAGTGTACTGAGACATGTCTTTATCAATAAAGTCCTCCGAAATTCAAATAAGATGAAAATAAAATTTGAAATTTGACAGTGTGCGAGAGATTGACAATGAAAAATGAAGATAGTGGAATTTGTGTTATGATAGAAAGGCAAATTGACAAACGAAGAACTAAGTTCTACTCCTATGAAACGATTCAAACCACGACCTTTCGATCGTTTCTATCCGAGAGCGTCTGCTGTTGATAACTGGGTCGGGAAATTTGATTGCTAATTTTCTCCACCTCTTATTCGCAGATAGATACGAAGAATGAATGAAATTGAAACTTGTCGAGAACCTCCACCACCTTATCAGTGGAAAAACAACGAACACGACCTGTTTGTTTGCTTGGATTAAATAAATAAATAAATAAGTAAAAGGTCCCCATCAAAATACCCATGATTAGAAATTACGTTGACGAACGAACAATTTTCCTCGACCGAGAAGTAATTTCCTCTACTTAGCGGTTCCCCTTCGCACGGCTAATAGTCAATGATCCTTGAATTGAAGTGAAGATTCAATTTCCGCCATATACCAGACCCGTGACTATCAACTGTGTCAACCGAAATTGTAAAATGATAAATTGGACAATGGCACAACCGAAATTAGGCGGGTTTTTGAGCCAGAGTGTACCACTTAATCACCTCAATAACGGGTCTTCTTTGCAACGAACGAAACGAAAGGTTTCGACGTGCTTAGTCATCGGTATGGATCTGTACGAGGGTCAGCAGAATAACGAAGTATAGTTCTCATCGATCTCATATTTCATTCATAATAATAATAATAATAATGATAATAATAATAATAATAAATGTTTTTATTGATAGGATAAGCTACAGAAATATATACAAGATCTACGATAAATGATCATTTATAACTACCCTATCAAATGGCAGGGTTCAATCGTTGCCCTAGGGCAAGGGATTGCTCTTCCACCCAACCACGAAACGGCTGTTCTATGACACTTGATATATTCACCTAAAATCAAACAAGAAAACAATATAAAGAACAGCCTTGGTGCTTGAACAATTCATAATACTAATATAGTAGAAGTTATCCTGAAGTTAACATAGGTTCACATTAACAATAATCACGATCCGAAAACAATTTCACCTGACTCCAATGCAATTTTCAATTTCTCCCTGAATTTAGGGACTGATAAATCATTATATTGGGTCGGTATTTTATTATAAAGCCAGCTTATAAAGTACGAAAATGAGCCACGGAACAGAGCAGTGCGGTGTTTAGGGGGTGTCAAAAGATATCGATAACGTAAACTCAAGTGATGTACATCAGTTCTAAATTGTATTCTATTATAGAGATACTGTGGCGTTTCAGTAATGATGAGTTTATGAAAGAATGTTGCTGCATGTACGAACATTCGGTTTCTGATATTTAACCATCCAATGTTTTTCAGATGATGTGACACGTGATCTCGACGTCGAATGTCAAATATAAATCGAATACATGCGTTTTGTAGCTTTTGAAGTCTGGATTGGTTATATTGTGTGAGACAGGGTCCATAGATAATATCAGCATAGTTGATGTGTGACAGTACTAGTGAGTCACAAAGATGTATTCTATTCTTTTTATTCAGCGCAGCTCTAAATAAATATAGCTTCTTAAGGTTGGCATAGCCTCTTTGGAGTATGTGCGAGACATGCTCCTTAAACCTCAGTGAGCGGTCAAGTATGAGTCCTAGATTTTTATGATACTCCTTCACGGGTAAGTCTTTACCATCAACAGAGACACGAATATAAGGGCAACATTCTTTTTTCAGGGAGGCTTTCGAATAAATAAGAACCACTGATTTTTTTGGATTTATAGTAAGACAATACTTTTTGGACAATGTGACGAGAGACTGCAGATTGCTATTGAAGTTGTTACATGACTCATTCAAGTTTGTTTTATCAAAAGATAGATACATCTGCGTATCATCTGCATAGCATTGTATTTCTGAATGTTTCAGACATTCATGAAAGAGAGATGTATATACTATAAAGAGCAAAGGACCGTATATAGAACCCTGTGGAACACCATTCGAAAGCATACCCCATTTTGAATATTTTTCACTTACGACTACTCTCTGGTGACGTCCACTCAAATAGCTTCCAACAAGCCCAACCGCTTCCTCGGAAAAGCTCAAATAATGAAGTAATTTTCATCATTTTCATTCACAATCTTTTGAAAATGTGCCCATTTCTAGTCTACTTTCAGGTTGGAAAGTGACCAATTGCTCACTCAGAAGAGGTAGAGGTCGAGATAGAACAACGTAGTTACACAAAACAAGCTAACCCTGAAATATCATTTCAGTATAGAAATGACAGAAAAGAGATAGGTGTTCAATTTATCCTTCGATAACTACTACATCAAAACCAGTTGAAGAAATATGTAAAAGTAGGGGAGCCCACGATGCTAATTCGGGATTTACTAGAGCGTCATAGAGACCTATTGGGTAACGAAACATAGGTGATAAAAAGAAAAAAATGTTATATAATGTATACCTTTTCATCGGTGGGGGAGCAGCTATAACTTTCAAAAATGTAAAAAAAAACTTTTGCATGGACATACTCGAGCGCGTCAGATATTGATATCATCTATGACCTACATATTTTTAAAAATGTACGGATGTTAAACTGATTTTTTCCATGGTGGGGGTGGTCGTACGAAAGGGTTGAAAATAAAAAAAAAATTCACGAGCGCGTCAGATTTTCTGAGGGGATGTTAAGTGAACCTAAGAAAAAGCTCTTATATAATAATCTGACGGTTTGGATGTGACGCAGACTCGCGGCCGTTATTAGAATGTGAAAAAAAATTCGTCATTTTGAAATACACAAGCGCGTCAGATTAAGATATATATGGTTCTTCTTTACGCCCTAGACGTCGCAAACTCATTATCTGACGATTATCTGGAGGGATTCCCCTATTCTGCCAATTTGATTTTTTTTTAATTTTTTTTTCAATCATTGAACTTAAGTTATTGAAAATCTCAGGAAAAAACATGCGAATAAAAAGTGTATGTTTTTTTTATAGAATACTTGTATTCATAAGAAAATAATTATAAACAATTAAAATTGTAAAACGTTGGATATACGTTGTAGACAATATCATGCCACCAACGAGTCTGTGTGATGCACTGTCATGGCATCATTGCAACCGAAACCAGAGTGGGGACGGAGTGAGAGAGCAATAGATAGAGAAAGAGTGAGAGAGAAATAGAAACGTGGAGAGGGGAATATAGGCATCACGTAGCTGCACGCATTAAACTTTATCGATGAATTTTTATTATTTCGGCTTGTGGAAATCGTCAGATTATATATTTTTTGCAATTCTTGAATTATTCCCTTCAAAATAAAAATAAAATTAGCCACGCTCGAGAATGTCGAGATGACGTTTTTTTACAACTTTGTAGCCCTCCTCCTTCTTTAGGTCACTCTCGAATTGTCAGATTAGTGGAATATACATGTTTCAGGATGCAACTAACTCACCCTACCTTAATCAGACGCGCTCGAGAATTTCAGATGATCAATTTTTTTTACTAATCTGATCCTTTATTTTTGAAGGGCGGCCACATATATAGGGCTCATATATGGTGGAAGTACTTAACCGGGTACAAGGTATCCCCCTGTATATTAATCTGCCGCGCTTCAGTAAATCCCGAAATCCCCTCTTGGGTTTCCTTATTATAACCGGTTCATCAGCCATTTTATCAGCCACAGCATCTAACCCCTTTCAACGTCACGTCGGTCGATCTTACTTAGAGTACTTAGAGACAGTGCATTCTCGGATATTTCTCTAATTTTTCATTTGGTAATACTATCGTTGCTCATTTGGAATCCTATCATGAGATATAATTGGTATGTCAAACACACTCACCAAATGTAAACAACATATCGAAGTCAACATGACAAATATTCGTATCTTCCCCATTTTAAAACCTTTTTTGGAATTTTTGTAAGTAAAATAGCACACCAACATCGGCAATAGTAAACGATATTTTTCTTTCGAGGTGAATGATGCACACGGTATTTCAAGCAGAGTTATACTATTGATAATTGGCTTCAAGGCTCCCTTTTGTAGTTAATAAAAAAGTCCTACACTTATTGCTAACCGAGTTGCTCTGGTGTGTGAACAAAAGTGCCTATTCTCAAAAAAACTCACTTTTGAAGTTCGAGAGCGTTTTTAATAGTATTTCTGGAAATGAGATTGAAAAGTTCCAGAATTTCTAACGGCCGCATGCTGCAAAATAATCCTTTCGTTTGGTTTGCAATATATGAATAATATCAAAGATTGTAGACTTTCACGGCCGGCAACTGATGAATTCTTATGCTTGTGAATATCTAAGAACAACTTCAACCGCAAAGAAGAGGGCCTTAACATCCACAGAACATGGATGCCAACTGTTCATAATACACGGATCCTCCCAATGAGAGAAAAATCGTAAAATCAATTAGAGTTAATTGACAGTCCAATTCTAGGTCCGACAAATAATGACACGTCATCTGAACCACATCAAATAAAAGTCTCGCAGCAGGAAGAATACTTCGACCATTGCCGCATCGCCTTTGAAAATGTCTGCCGCAGATGCAGACGAAACGTCAGCCCCTAAAATTTGCGGACCACGGCTGAGAAGCCCGGAAAATTCTAACAATTCATGTAAAAAATATGTTCATTTGTGTAATCGTTAAGATTGGAACCTTCAGTGAAAAAGTGAACACTTTTATTAAAGAGAGAATGTAGGCTTTCACGGCCGGTGTTAATAAACCTTTGTTTTTTCGGGCTTGAGGGCCGTGTGGTGGAATTTTGACTTCCGGAGCTTTCGGCTACATCTGCGGCAGCCATCTTCAGCGGCGTGGTCTCGACTGAACTCCTCTGACTGTCGTAGTTAACTCACATTCCACCACACGGCCCTCAAGCCCGAAAAAACAGAGATTTACTTTTATTAAGGATTAATAACCTTCACACCAAACCGATATCACTTGCATTCAACGCATCTTCATTATGAATTGATATTGAATTTCTTTTTTCGAGAATATTCGCTCAAGTTTCACATCTATCTCCCCTTTACTGCCCCCTGTATGTCCAGACGATATTGGATACGCAAACGTTCTGAATCCACTTTGAAGTTTGCCATAAGACCGCAAGGTCGGACATATACGTTATCTCAGGATCGTTAATATAAACTGCTCCGATGAAGCACTATGACATAACCGTGATTTATATCAACTGAAACTGTTTGCGTTGCGGATAGTTCCAGTTTGTTGTTCTGTAGGCTGGAACGATAACGGTTCGAAGATGAAGCGAAAATGACTGATTATTCTTGGAATAGGTACTATCGATATAACGCACATAACTGATTATGTTTGAGAACAATTCCAATAAGTGATTTTCTCGAGTTTTCAATAATCAGTTCTGACTAAAAAATTCTCAACCTCCAGGTGGGTATTGTAATGGGTGATTTCTTTGCACGGTCTTCTTTAATAATGTTCATAAACCACTTCGATGAATGATTTGGAATTTGGTACACATAAAATCGAAAGTTTCTCTAGCATTAAACTGACATCAAAACAATATTTTGTGAGTTTGTAAAAAGTCCACCTTAACTCCGATCGACACAAGATGTGAAGGTCGGATTACATGAAAAAGCATCTTTAACAGTACTTTTTGATGAAATAAGTTTTGTGACGTCACTCGAAATGAATGTTTTCACGGACGCTGTGATATAGAATATTTCCCTCATATATAAAATGTCCCATAAGAGCAATGCAATTATCAAAAACTCACAGCGGTAATTGCATTGTATCGAAAACTTACAGCGGTAATTGCATTGAATCAAGTCACCATAACAACACATTTGAAACCGTATCGTTAGACGTCAGTAAACAACACAAATAATTGTCAGATAGACTTCAAAAATAGAAAAACATTTCGCGTTTAGGTGAGTGCTCCATACAATCTATAGAGGAAAGTATAAATGAACAAAAAATAACATTTCTTTGAGAACTTCTTCATTCGTGAAATATTCCAACAAATTACAATCGTGCATAAAAATGACCAGATAATTTTGTATTCAAGCGTGATATATTATACAAATTGCATTCGGTTATTTTCATATTTTGTAAAATATGAAAATATTCGCCAAAATATATATATGAAAATAAACTTGCAACTTTTAGATATCACGCTCTATTGCAAAATTATCGGTAATTTTTATGCACTCGTGCAATTATAACCGAAAATGTCCTTTCGTGGGTCTGATCGAGAATTGCCATTTGACCAATAGAATCATGACGAGTTCTATCGACAGAGCTAATTGTGAAACGAGTATTTTATAAAATCATTAAATCCTAGGCGGAACATGCTATAGAAAGTAATATTGTGGTTTTGCTGGTCAATTTGTAAGGGGGCTCATCAGTTAGATTGCTGGTATGGGTAGAGATATGTCTGTAAGTTCTTGATGATGACGCCAGCATGGGAGTCAAAACGTCGAACCGTTCAACATTTTGCACACGAATTAATTCCCAAAGACTATTTTTATATTCCAGCATACGAAAAAACATTAATTTTAGCAATCAACGAACTTTCACACTCAAGCCGAAATATAGTCCGTGAACTTCACCATGTAAACTTATAGTTATTGCGATTCAGCTGAATTGTATGAATTTTTTACCATTTATTTTCAGTATTCTTCTCCTTTGTTCTCCTCAGATATTTTCAGATGTAAATTCAAAATCAGAATAGTATGGTGCATAGATATTGGTCTATAAAGTGTTGCTTAATGTTATGTTTGTGATTTTTTCCTCTATGAAAATTGAACCCTCTTTCCACTTCGTATTGAATGAGTACTAATTCCATTCTTCGTGGAAATTTCACCTGAAAGGAAAGCGAAATGTGTTTGTTTGGTTGTGCTTTCTCAAAAAATCCCTCTTCACCCTTTGAACTACACAAATCATTAAGTTGGAACGAAGTTTGAATGGAAAGGAATAATTTTTGATACTTTCCTATAAACAAACTCTATTTGTATGTCTCACTTCTCGCCTAGAGTAGGGTCTCAACTTTGTTATATAAAATAAATCAGTGTATGGTAATATCAAGGTTTATTTTTTCAGTAAAACCAGCCGTTGTCGAATCATGAGCAGTTTTATTTTGTGTTCAAAGAAACTCAGAAGATTAAGTGGGGGAAAATGATATGGCAGGCAGAAAAATTATCACATACACCTCTTTACTCTTCATATAAAACTTAAACTGAACAAATAATAATTGAAAAAACGAAACTTACAAAGTACATCGATAACAGAAAAAACTACTAATTAAATATTGTGAAACTACTCAAATACCGTCCATAAGCTCATAAAAGACGACTATCATAGTCTTTGAAACTCATGCAAAACACTAAAAGAAAGGTATCACTTTGGAGGAGTCGGCAAATAGATGATTTGTAAGTCTGTAGAGAAGCGCATGAAATGAAGTTAGCAACTCGATTTACATTTTTGATATAGGTTCTTCATGATGTACGTTTGACGTGGCGTAAACAATAAATCTACAGGAAATTAATTATCTCTGGCATCACCGTCTTGTATGTCGATCTCTGTTGCAACACGAAATTTCATAGGGATGTAGTGGATAATGGAAAGTCATGTTTCTGAGTCTTTCAGAATGTTTCACAGAAAATCGACAGACCAAGACAAAAAAGCGAGCGTTATATGAAAAAAAAAAATTCCATATTCTACCGAATCGTGTGAAAAAATATAAAGGGATCATTTAAAATTCTCGTCTTGAGTGTTTCTTCTTAATACATATTCGCACGAAAGGGAAGCCCTGTAATGTTCAAAGAACACCGCGTGTTTAGTTCAGGAAATGAAGCATTTTGACTCGCAATTTTTTCGTCCACCATGGATTCAGCTGAAATTTTCACAGAAGGTAGGGAAAAGCTCAAGGATCATTTTCTATATCACTACGCTGTACGCTAGAGCCTTGGGGGTGGTTTCCACCCCATCACGGGGGTGGAACTTTTTTATCATATTTCAACTGGAGGAATCGACGGAAAAAGTAATTCTAAGAAAAAATGTTCCATAAGTTTTTTTCGTGAAAGTAATATTTTTTGAGTTATTCGAACTTGAAAGTAACAGTTTATTGACGAAAAAAAAGACTTTTTAAAATGTTTTTTTGCAAATAACTCTAAAACTATGCATTTCATCAAAAAAAGTGTGGAGAGGCAAATTGTAGCTTTTGAAAAAACGAAAACAACGCTTCCTCTACAATTTCCTTACGACAAATACGAACTGAGATACAGCAAATTAATGCTTAGATTTTTTTGTCAAATGTATAAATTGGAAGATTTAAAGCGAAATAACGAGAAAAATTTGCATTTTTCGAAGAAAGTTCATAGAATCTTTTTTGAAGTATTCAATTGAAGCTTCCAAACAAATGTCTTCCTAGCATGAAAATTGACCGACTTATGATCAAAATAAGATCGGTACCCGCTTTTTTCTACGAAAAAAACCTATGAAAACAACCTCCAAAGTACCCCCTAACTAAAATTGATCGCCACCCTTCTGTGATTCTCTTTATATATGTACTATTAATACACCCACGAAGTTTAACCAATTTAAAATGCCTAATTTTAGAAAAATTGGAGTTCAAAGAAAAACGATTTTTTTCAATTTCGTGTTTTCAACCTTTTTCTTATGAATATCTCTCAAAATACTAAAGATATGAAAAAAACGATACAGTACTAAATTGTAGCTTTTTTATTGACAAAAATTTTCCTGTGTGTATTAGATTTTTTGTAAAGTGAATAATCGGCAAGATATAGCCGTTTAACACCTACATTTATGAACGAACACCTTAGTCAAGCGCTTTAAATTCTCCCCATTTAGAAAGTAAGGGATCTTAAGTAATTTGATTCACATAGTCTTATAGCTCTTGAAAAGCTCTAAAAAATCGTTTCTGAAGAAAAAATTCTGTCACCTAAAATGAAGGAGCTATCCTCAAAAACCAATTAATTTTATTTTGAAAAATTTGAATTCGCTTCGGAGCGTAGTAATCTACATAACCGGTATATTCGGCCGTTATAAACGTTATATGTTCCACTTTTTTTATTCATATTGGAAGACAGAGAAGAAAAAAATCTGTTCGCGTGTATGAGTGTATAGTTCGTTGATTTTTCACCAGTGTATTCTAAAGTTCGAAGACGTATTATAAAAATTTCAATGTTTTCAAGGGTAGTTTATAACAAGGGTATGTTGAAAGATCATGAAATTGTATCCCAAAGCATGAAACAATCATGATTTAACTACTTTTACCCATATTTAGGTTTTTAATGTTATTTTATAATTTTTGACAATTAGGGGTACTTTTCATCCCTAAAAAACAAAAAGCGTACCACGGCACAATATAGAAAATGAACTAGATGGTGTTATAAGCCTGATCCCAAATTTTTGTGGAAATCGGTGCTGGACGAAAAAATTGCGAGGTTTTACCATTTTTTTAGCTTCATTTTCTGAACTAGTTTTCGTCATGCCTTGGTTGTGCCGCGTTGGCCAATCTATCAATCATTAATGGTAGTACTCACCCTATCGTCGATGTCTTTCGCTGTCGACATGTAGTGCATGATGGCCGCCGAGATTTTCGTGTCCAAATTCCTGATGACGGCGTCCGCGTTGACGCCCGCATCGTTGTTGCCCCTCCTCATCGCGCTCAGCAGGCTCTCGATGCCCTCGACGTAACCGTTCCACGGCAGGTCCAGCTCGGCGACGTATTTCGTGATACAGCCGCGCAGCACATTCAGGCAGTAGCCCGAGCAGGGCTTGGTGTTCTTCCGCAGGCCCAAGCACTTCGGGCAGTACGTCATCTTCAGGAGGGCGGTGTGGCATTCGGAGTTTCCTGCGGGGTGGAGGGGTTATTGAGGGTCATTCTTAATTTTTTATAACTGGAAAGTGGTTTTTATTCAGATACACAATGTTCAAGTTACTGACATTTTTAATATAATCACTTGACTACTTCACTGATTGAATTTTTGTATTCGTTTGGTTAGGTAACCGGATCAATTTTTCCTAAAAAACAGTTTTTCTCTTGTCGACGTTCGAAATAAATTAAATTCTTCTTCGGGGCTCTGTGACAATGACTTTTCATGATCATTATCGTTTCAATTTTACAAGAAATAATGAATTCTCAATAAAATTACTCACCGAAAACGAGTATCTTCGTGTTGAAATTATTCACTATTTTGAAAACCATCAGACATATTAGATAAACGATAAAAAAGGAAAAAAAAGTTTCGAGAAAACAAAAGACATGATTCAAACTAATGATACAATCTAAAACAAATGAAAATATTGGTACAAAACATTATACATATGTAATGAAAAAATTGTTTGATATACTTCCAGATGAAATCAAAAATACAAAATCAATATACTCGTATAAATTCAAAATAAAAAATTGTTATTTGAACAGGATCGACATATATTTCGTAATTTATTGAATATATAAAGCTCTATTTTTGTAAAAATTATCAAAATAATAGTATTACTTGATAATATTCATTTTTTTATTGAAATTGTTACAGTCTCACAACAAGTTTTAAACATCGTGAGCTTTTTTTAACTGTATATTATTTATCATTGTACATTGTAATTTATAATTATTCTTGAATAAACTTTATTATTATATCATTATTATCTATGATTCTGATAAGGTAGTGTCTGTTTTTATCTATGATAGAGGGAATGAGACCGAAGAAAGAGGGAATCATTTAGGTATTTTACTGATTAAATCAAAATATGCAGTATTGAGATCATCGACATCCCTTCTAGCGTTAACACTAGATCTAATATGTCTGATGGTTTTTGAAATAATTGTAATTTTAATTCATTATTTCTTGTGAAATTGAAACGATAATAATCATACACATTTTGTAGGGGTATGTTTATAAAAATTTATTGTTACAGCTCCTTGAAAAAGATTTCAATTAAATTCGAAACGTCGGCAAAAAAACAAATGTTTCTTTAAAAAATTGATCCTGTTACCCAACCAAACTTTGTGGGAAAAAAATAAATACTTTTCATGACCGATTGTTCAATAAAGACAGTTCAATTTTATACTTTTGTGACAGTTGAATAAACGATGGGATTGAAACCTTTGATGTAGTTACGACGGAGTATAAGTGTCACTGTAAAATTAAAAATATCTCAATTGACAGATTGAAATCTGTCATTGACGTTTCGGAAGGATAACAAGAAAGTGAAGAGGTAAAGACTAGGTCAAGCGGTTTTTCGGAAACATTTCGAAATTCGAATATTATCAGGATGCAATCATTGTTTGGAGTGATTGTAGAAACGCATAAAAGAATATCTCCACATAAAGTTATTATATAGAGAATAAAACATATAAAGGTACTATACCTACCGATAACTATATGAAGATAATACGTTTTTTAAAATCATCACAATTGCGACATCAAAGGTTGACACAGTTTTAAAATTGTGCGATTTGTTTTATTATTTTAACACTTTGCAGCAAACAAATGTCCTGAGAGAGATTCCATGTGGATTTACGACTGACCGTTGAAACCCGGTGCTTATATAGTCAATTCGAGAAATGCAATTTGAAAAAACTATAATTGGAAAGAACTGTTTTTCAATTATTTCCAATTATGCCTAGACCTGGTGTTATATATGAGAAGAGAGAAAAGAAGCGAGCTGAGATCAGCAAGTTGCGTTAAGCGATTCTTGCATGCACCTGTAAGTATTGCAATGTATATACACTTCTCAATTCAGATCGAATGCTGTAGGATTTTTGAGTAGGTATTTTTTTTTTGTTCTGTTTTCATTGAATATCTTGAGGTTAACTGGTAGGAGGTCGAGGTGTTTTGGACCATGGTATCTGCACTACTTTTGGGTCACATATTTTCTGAAATATTTCACTGGTGTATTTTTATTTACGGTAGATCTGGTGATTCTTTCATTTATTGGATGACATACTAAGGTGTTTGTGTACCTAACACAGATCACACACTTGCTTAAAGAGAGACATACGCGGCTAGCCATCTAATCCGCATCACTATCATTCTTTCTTCAGATCGTGGTAGGTTGAGAACCCAAAAGAACTAGAAGAAACGAAAACGGAATATTTTGAGTGTTATGTGAAGGCCCATTAGATGTTCGACATGATGGTATGTATTTGTTATTCTATGTCTTCGTATTTCTATCATGAAGAAATTGATTTTCAATCGGCGATGATTTTAATTACTTACCGGCACTATGCTCGTCTATGAGAAGCGTGTCCGTGGTATTGAGCACCTCGCTCCCTATGCGGAACGCTTGCAGCAGAAGCCGCGTAGCCTCCAAACTCTTCGACAAAGATTGAGCAATCTGTTTCGGAATATCGCCGAAGGGTGATATGTAGTCGATCGACTTCTTCAAGCACTCCTTGTAGTTCAGAGTGAAGTCTTTGTTCGATATGTCGGCGGAGTGGTGGTAGGCCAACGGAAACAGCTCGGTGAAGAAGAGAGTCACGCTGGCGACGATTTCTTCCGGGCTGACGTTGTTCTTGGCTCCCGACGAATCGATCACCACGTAGTTCATGATCTCCCGGTACAAATTCTCTATCGGCTTCTTGGACAAGACGGCCATGCCCCGGTAGACCTGCGAGAAGAGCAGCAGCGTTTTGTTCTCTGACTGACGGGCCAGTTCGGACACGTGATCTGGAACAAAAACGGTATTGTTAATCGAGAAAGGCCGTGGAAATGATTAATTGATTCGGTTATCTTTTTCACGGGTTCGAACAATTGCCAGATGGTGGAGTGGTGTTCGTCGATTGTGCGGGAGGTCATTTATTATGGCAGGGTTGAGGTATTTGGCTGAGCGGTCATCGATAAGAACATTCAGTGGAAGAACGTCGAAATTCACACCAATTTTTCATTCGACGAAACTTTCGGTTGAAACGAGAGATACTCTTAGAGTTATATTTGTTCGAGCTTCCATTTTTTACTCAATTCACTCTATTGAATCTCGACAAAAAACTTGATCGAAAAACTAAATAAAAACTAAAAATCGAAAAGAAAATCGGATTACACAGTTAATGAAATGATTGAAAATGGAAAATTCAATCACTGAAAGAATTGGGCGGGGGAGTTGGCGCAGTGGTTTTGTGTCCGGCTCATGATCGAGAGGTTTTGGGTCCGATCCCCCAACGGAGCAGAGATTTTTCTCTGTCATGCTGGCAAATGACTCTGCCCCGTTTGATGGTTGACTGGTCTGTGAATAACCATACTGCCGTAGGGCTACTTGCTGAAGGACTTTGATAGAAGTTTGGCGTGAAAATACCATAACACTCTCTACTATTGGTAGAAAATTGAAATCGAACGAGCAGACATGAAATAAAAAGCGATTATTGGAATTAAAATCTTGCCAAAGGAACTTTTCGGTTATAATTGCACGAGTGCATAAAAATTACCGATAATTCTGCAAGAAAGGGTGATATCTAAAAATTGCAAGTTTATTTTAATATTTTGGCTCTTTTACAAAATATGAAAATAACCGAATGCAATTTGTATAAGATATCACGCTTGAATGCAAAATTATCTGGTCATTTTTCACACGAATGTAGTTCATTGGAATATTTCACGAATAAAGAAATTATCAAGGAAATGTTATTATTTGTTCATTTATACTTTCCTCTATAGATTGTATGGAGCACTCACCACAACGCGAAATGTTTTTCTATTTTTGAATTCTATCCGACATTTATTTGTGTTGTTTACTGACGTCTAGCGATACGGTTTCAAAAGTGTTGTTATGGTGACTTGATACAATGCAATTACCGCTGTAAGTTTTCGATAATTGCATTGCTCTTATAGGACAATTTATATATGTGGGAAATATTCGGTTAAAAATATTCAATTTAAAATGAATGGCACGAACAAAAACCGTATCATCCTTTGAACTTCTTGTTCAGGCCAGTCTAAAAGTACCTACACAGTGGGTTTCTGGCCTGACACTTGTCAGAAAACAACTGCTTCCCTGGCTAATATCACCAAGGGCATTGTATTATATCAGACTGGCACAAGTATTCCCACTGACTAGTCGAATTTTTTTATATTGTAAAACGAGGAATGGGCGAATTTGGTTTGTTTTGGGATACCTCGTCCATGGCTAGATGGCGCAATGACGGCTTATTTTGCTTGTCGTTCGCATCAGGCCTGTTCGAAGTATGAAATTATGAAGGGAATTTGATTTTTAATTATGGGAAGTTATCAACTCAGTGTTGATGACAGGAGCTACCTTGTACTGATGAGAGGCTTAATAAACCGAAACAGATCTGCAAGTGTGCTAGTCCCAATGTTTGAAAATCAATTCCTTAATTTTTATCGCCAAAAATATATGCGGGACTGTCTTCTGTGGAGAATTCCCTTCGTGATAATAGCCAGAGAAGTAGTTGTTTTCTGACAGAAACCTAGTCGTACGGCCTTATAAGTTTTTTGGCAGGTTTCAGTTAATTGAATAGACAAACTACATTTTGAAGTTTGATGGTGGTTATTCCCCGCTGCCAAAACTCAATTTCAATCTCTGAATTTTAAGTACTCATGTCAATGGAAGTTGTATAATATGTACGTGGATAAACGATGAGATAGGAACCTTTGGTGTTAAAGTTGAAACTTTTCCTAGAGATTAATTACCCTAACACCAAACTGATATTTCTGCCTCGATGCGCGTTTCGCTAACAAGGTTAGCATCTTCAGGAGAAGAAAATTGATAATGAATCTAAAGCTAGGGTTAGTTGTTCATATACACCTAAAGTTTTCCGGCCGATATGGACTTTGTTACTGCTAATTATTCTAATTCATTTCTCGATAATGAACTAGTGCAATCACTACCTGCAAAGTTTCTTGGTCGTCATCTGTTATTATTGATTATTTTTTTCACTTGTCAAAATGTGACGTTTTTGGCATTTCAACCAATAGTAGCGGGTTATTCTATGGTTATTCTAGCCAATCATTGGGTATTATACCGATAAAACTGCCTGGTCCTTTCGATTGTTTCGAAAAAACGTTGTTTACCTTCGAACTGTCAAAACTATAAGGTTTGCCGCGTTGATTCTATTGAACTGGCTCATATTTATATAAATTATCATGAATGAAGAGTTAACTTATTATTAATAGTCATTCACTTTTCACTCTTTCACCATAATAATAACATAACACATTTCAATGAACACTCAAACATGTAAATAGCTCATAACCCCAACTTTATGACAGATATAGCGAACGACCGATTTAAATATTTAAAGTTTCCTTAACTCAAATGAAAATGGCGTACAATTAGTTTTTATTAAATACAATTCATTTTTTGTTGTATGAGAAGAAACCGTTGTATGAATATTTTGATACAACGACATAACGAATGATTTTATGATCCTTCTGGCGCGATTTTCATTTCGTAAGAAATTTTCAATTATCAACCTTGTACAATGAGAGGTGTGACGCCATCTCTTGGTATCGTCGGCAAGCATTATCATATTCAATGCGTAAGCATCATATCTCTTCTGGATCATAGAGGGCATACATCGTTGTTTGACATTTCAAATTTGTAAAATTTTCACCTATTCTCCGTTCCTTCTTATGTAAATGAAATACTGATCAATTAAATTGTTCTTCTTTCTATTTGTTCAAAAAATAATCTCTCCAAATACAACAATTTTCATTTTCGAAACACTCAAACTTTTTTATTTTGAGGCAAAAGCATTCAAACAAACCGAATCAGTTAAAATCACTCGTCCTACGGATCCGTGATTTTATCAATCGGTTTTTTTCATACTTTTGCCAAATAAAAAAGTGTTTGTAGAAAATGAAAATTTATCGATTACATTTGAAGGACTCGTGGTATTACCTTTGATTATTCTGATTACTTCCTCAACAATAAATTGAAAATCGGACAGAAAGGTATAGGTCCCTTGTCACCATTCATGCTGTTTTTACATTTTGATATTTCTAGTACATCAATGTACTTGGATGATAGTAGAGGATGGTATTCCACATGTTCAAAAAACTGGGGATTCAATTCAAATTAGACGCAATTTGTTTCGAAAACCTTGTTGAAAGCTCGAACAATATGTAAAAACTCATGTGGCATGCTTTTATTCGAGTACAAGTTGTGCTCTTATTGCGTCTGAAATACAAACGAATTTTATTTTAAGCTGCATTTCATTCCACCCAGGTAAACATGGTAATTCGTTGAAGCGGTCGCAGTCGTTTATCGTGCGCTAAAAGTTTCAGAGGCCATTAAAGAGTCGGTGTATGCGCTGGCAACCAAAATGAAAAAGTCCCGCGAACGACTGCGATATATACTGTTTCAGCGCGACACAGATCATTTGTTGTCGCGACAAATTGAATGAAAAGTTACGCTCAGAACGTCGCTATTCGATATAGAGGGTAATAATCGACTGAACAGTGCAAGCAGAGCTCTATGGAAATGTTCAAATGTTTCTTGATATCATACGATGTGAGTTTGAATAATACTATGGATAGAAAATAATATTTGAGATAATTTCGCAGTTTTCCTTTTAACTAATATGTCATTATAATTTGATGGCATTAATCACCAAGGAAACTGAAAAAAAAAATCAGTTGAACGGTTATACCCTGAGTTTGACGTCTTGTTTCATTTCCAAAGCGGGTTGAGGGGGGTTATCAATCATTTTATTACCAAAAAAATTATTAAAAATAAGTGTTTAACATATGTTCTAGAATTGAATTGAACTAATCGATACTTGATTATAAAAAATACTGTATACTATAATATTCTATAACAAACCACCTTCATTCATTACTTGAGACCACATGACGTAAACACATTCTTCTTTTATTCAGTTTCCATTCTGACATTAGTTTGAATATATAATTCCTTTGATAATTTCAAGAATATTCGTGACTTTCTGGTAATAATTCGGACACCATGGAGAGAATGAAATGAAAAAAATTTCATATTCAAATGAAGGGAGAAAAAATTAGTTCAATCATTCAGGAAATAAGTAAATCAATCAATCAATCAATAAAAATATGCTTTATTGTCAGAAGATTTACATCTCATTGACAAAGTCTAAGAAAGATTTGGTCATTACAAAAACATATAACTTACTCAGTAAAAGATATACAATGAAATATAATAAAATAATAATAATAGAATTTTTAAGTCAGGACAACAAAGATAAAAAACGGGTATAAAGTTTTATTTAGTTAAACCTTTTGTTGAAGTATTCATCGATTTCATAGAATACCTCTTCTAAGAGAATCATCTTAACAGTTCTCCTAAACAACACTATTGATTCAATGATTTTGACTCGTTCTGGAAGATGGTTGTATATCTTGGCTGCATTGTAATTGATCGAGTTCTTCGTTAGATTTGAAATAGGAATGGGTAGTCTTATGTTGTTGTTTTGCCGGGTGGATCCAAGATTGATATTATATATATATATGTAAGTTCCTATGAACTAAACATGCCGTTTCCAGTATAAAAAGACAAGAAAGGGTAAGGAGTTTCTGTTCTCTGAAAAGTTCCCTACAAGAGACCCTAGGTCCCACCTTACAGATGTAGCGAACAGCACGCTTTTGTAGGGTAAAAATCATGCTGAAGCACTGCTTGTTGCAGGTTCCCCAGAAGGGGATGCCGTATCTTATATGTGATTCAATTAACGCATGGTACACTATTCTAGCCGTTGCCCTACCCAATTCATTCGACACCACACGTAAGGCATAACACCCTGAGGACAACTTTTTGCTCAGTGCTTCAACATGGTTACGGAAGTTCAGGTTATCGTCAAGACAAATTCCCAAAAATTTATTGGATTGAGTACTCGAGATGACATGTCTTCCTAGTGGAATGTCTGGTATAGTACATTGAAATGACATTAGATGTCTTTTAGATATATTGAAAGAAAGCAGATATAAGTTGGAACTGTGAAAAACTTTGGTTGTTCTCAATATGAGAATTATAAATTCAAGAACTAATGGAATATTGTTGTCAACCGTTTGGGTTATGAATATTTGACGAATCTTCAACTATTATACTCCTCAATTAATTGAATATGGATACATATCTCTAATGTTTTCATTATGTGATTCAAAAACCAATTCTTGTCAAAACCGGCAAAGTATCACCTTGTACGCGGTCATTCTACTCTTGAAAATCAATAAATTGATCAAACAATCTGCATATTTTTGTAGTGTACAAATAACTCAACCGGATAACCGTGTTCATAAAAACTTATCCAAATTATCTAATATTGTGAGTATTTGACCTCGGTGTTTCACTAAAGCAGGTCATTAACGTCTAAAAATCAATTATTTCTTTTACAAATCAAGGGTGTAAATCATCGGGGACACATTCAACAAATTCATTATTCATTGATTATTCCTGAATGATTCCTGATATCGAATTGTCAATTCCCATTAATTGATATTAATAATCAATTATAATCAACATATAGGGTGATTAAAAACTTTCCTTAGAAATCAATTACTCTAACGCCAAACTGAAATTTTTTGCACTCGACGCGCGTTTCGCTAACAAGGCAAGCATCTTCAGGAGAAGAAAATTGATACTTGACTTGAAATTGATAAATTGATGAGTATCAATTTTCTTCTCCTGAAGATGCTAACCTTATTAGCGAAACGCGTGTCGAGTGCAGAAAATATCAGTTTGGTGTTAGGGTAATAATTGATCTTTAAGAAAAGTTTCAACTTTCACACCGAAGGTTCCAATCTCAACGTTTATATAGGTTGATAGCAGAAACATTTCTTTCGTCTCAAAGTCCGCTTCCAAAAAGCATGTCACATACTGGCATCCTTCAGAACTAATTATTTCCGATGAAGAATGGCATAAGAGAGGATAGATATGTTCACATTCGAATTTTACTCTCACCGAATAGTCGTTTCTGGAGTAAGAGGAATCTTGAGGTTAGGTTTGCTTTCAACCTCCACAATGGTAAATACTCTATCTCGCGATATTTTTATTGCATATGAGTCAGTCAAGAGGTACGTTGAAATAATATGAAGAAGGCTTTCATTCCTCGTAAGATATCAGAAAATGTCTTTCTAGAATGAACATGACTGAAAAGGAGTATATATTGAATTGACTGAAAAGGAGTATATATTGAATGCCAGAAGTATATGGGTTGTTTCAACACTACAATGTCCAGTTTACCTCAGAAGTCTCAACAAGCTGAAATATCGAAATTGTAGTACTCAATTCTATCACCCTTATTCTTCAAAGAGATAAATTACCCTAACTCGAATAGAGTGCGAGCAATATCAGCTTTGTGTTAGGGTAATTCATCGCTTTGAAAAGTTTTCACTTCACACAAAAGTTCCAATCTTACCGATTGGCGGAGCCTTTCAAACGATAATATATTACACATGGTATATTGCTAACTGAAAAAGTTGGAGTAGATAGTACACAATTATTTTCATCATTGCTGTTGTAAGTCCTAACATTTTGGTAACATGATATTTATTCTTCTCGATGTGCCAGAAATCTTAATGTTCGCTCTTAGACTATTATAAATAATAAGATCAACGGTTTACTTCAGGTATGACCAGTTGTATGACATATTTAAGAGCACTTATTCACTGTAAATAATTAGTATATGGGGCAATAAACAGTATGAATTCACCACAGCTTCATGACATTTGTTACGCTTCGGTTCTTTATATTATAGACCGCGCGCGTTTTCTAGGCGATAACTTTAATAACTGTCAAAACGGAAATTTCACGATTCTGATTGGTGATAAATATATCCACTTACATACGGGAAACAACATGTGTGAGAGTATGGTTAACGCAATAGCTGAATTTTTTACCTGTGATGTTCACAACATAAAAAGAGATGAATGATGAGATTGGATTGGTCTGAACAGTGAGAACGTTTTGTAGAGATCAATTACCCTAACAAAAAACTGATTTTACTTGCACTCGACTCGCGTTAGCTTAGCATCTTCGGTAGAACAGGACAAACTTCATATCTTCTGAGTGGAGGGCTGCACGAGGTTAACCGCCTACCGTTTGAAGCTCACAATTGTGATTTCCTGATGAAACGTGGACAAAATGAAGCCTGTATGGAAGATTCTAAAATTTGAATAACTAGTTTTTCCACTGATACCCAAACATATAGGGAGAAGTACGATGGGTCTGGGACTTGAGTGCGGTGGACACAAACTTTCCATTTCCTTGGGTGAACTCATTTTTAACGGAAGAACTCATCAGAACGTGAAACGTCAATCAAAAAAGTATTCATCAATCATTTTTTCAGGTTTATGGAGATTATGGAGAAGTCTCAGTCCCTGGTGGTAGATGGTTAGAAACACGTATCCTGAGTCAGTGGCCTCTCAAGTGTGTTCGCCTCAACTCCATTGACTTCTACCATTGTTTATAGAGATATTGTTAGTCAATGCCTGTGTGAAAATGATTTGGAGCGTTTTTGTTATGCCATCTACAGTATAATGTCGATACTTTTTTACTTGACAATGCACGACAAAGTTTTCCAAGGGCGAAATAGGTGCAGAGTTATGTCTGTCAGTTCGACTGAAATGTTGACAAAATGATAATGCGGCTTCAAGATTGAGTGACGATAGAAGTTTATGAAGGAAATTAAAGTTCAGGCAGCTATACAGTAGAAACACTCGCCACAGAACACCAACTTTGGTAGTTTCACATCTCGAGATGCTATCAATCAGCTTAATTTCCTCGTTCTGTGTGCTAGTTAACATATAACGTTTATTCACGACCATTGTATAATCTAACCATTAAACGTATGTTTGCTCGACCTTAATAATACCCATTATTCACTGGTGAATAATGAGTAATTTTTCACTGCTGACAAATACTTCCTTGATTTAGCTATAATATTATATTGTTTTGCTGCAAACAATCGGTTTTTGAAATTTCATCGTGTAAACCACCAAATGTTTCCAATTCAGTTCTGTCCCTACATATAAAAAAAGCATGTAAGGAGCATCTACACTGAGCTATCAGCGACTATGAATGTGCGCGTCATATCGAAATAGCTTTTGAATCCAAACAAATTTGACTCTAATCTGTCAATAGTATTGTACGAAATATTTTTAGAATTTAGTAGAAATGTATAAAAATTTTCCAACAAAAAACTTCACAAATGTTCTCATTAGTCGTGGATAAAGTATAGTATTCTACTCGCGTTTAATGGCTATTATTCTCTTGGTGATTAGGCCACTCAACTGCGGTTCGTGGGCGTGAACTTCACCTCGTGAATAATAGCCATTATACGCGATTCGAATACAATACTTTATCAATGACTAATAGAACAATTATTGAAGTTATTTGTTGAAAAATTTTGTTACATTACATACACATTTTTAGAAACACTATTATTCTATTACATAGTGCTTTCAGGAATAGCAGGAGAGTATTGAAAAAGTATTCAAGCACAACAAAGGGTCCGGAACGTTTTGAAGAAAGCAATGAGCAGCTACTGAAATATTATCGGTTATAATTGCACGAGTGCATAAAAATTACCGATAATTTTGCAAGAAAGCGTGATATCTACAAATTGCAAGTTTATTTTCATATTTTGGCGAAAGAGCCCGAGTCGAAGGACGAGGACTCTTTTACAAAATATAAAAATAACCGAATGAAATTTGTATAAGATATCACGCCTCAATGCAAAATTATCTGGTCATTTTTATGCACGAATGAAATTCATTGGAATATTTCACGAATAGAGAAATTCTCAAGAAAATCTTATTTTTTGTTCATTTATACTTTCCTCCATAGATTGTATCGAGTTCTCACCTAAACGCGAAATGTTTTTCTATTTTTGAAGTCTATCTGACATTTATTTGTGTTGTTTACTGACGTCTAGCGATACGATTCCAAATGTGTTGTTATGGTGACTTGATACAATGCAAATACCGCTGTAAGTTTTCGATAATTGCATTGCTCTTATGGGACATTTTATATATGAGGGAAATATTCCATGTGATTCTAATAATAGGGTCGAAACTCATACATATCTGAAATAACATGATATACCTAATACACGCTCACAGGGTTTCATAAAAAAACTTGTTTTTTTCTTTCTTATAACATAAGTATTTGCTACCGATTTGCTAAATGTAACGAAATCGAACCACTGATAACAACTTACTATTTCATACCTGATTTGGATCAGCCTCTGAAGATTAATTCTTTTTTAAGTAAATAATGATGCCCATCTGCCTGAAGAAATGCAATAATACTTTTGTGCATTTCAGAGAGTTTGTTCTCGAAATTGGATAGAAAAAATTTCATTGTTTACGTTTTTATCCAAGACAGTGTCAATCAACGCACAATGAAACAGGGCCATATACTCGTTTTCACCAGCACTTATTTCAGATGTTGCCCAAGAAACATCCCGATCTGGTCTTTCGCTAAAAATGGCAGCTGCAAAAATAAAATAACGCGAAATAAAATGAAATCGTCTCCTTGTGCTGAATACTTTATTATATTGGGCGATTGTCCGGACAGATATCTGGCAAGAGTCAACGGCCTCCGTTCGACGAAAACTTGTCCTCTCGGTGTGTGGGCAATTATAAACGGATGACGTTTACAGATACGAGGTGTTTAATCGATATTGATTTCTCCCACGGTAGCCTATAGTGCATGTTTTGGAATAACTTTTAATGAGGATCGATACTGTTTGTTTTTTACCTTTGAACGAACACTAAGAAACGAGGTGAAAGATAAGATATATGCGAGTTAAGTGATATTACTCATCGGTGTTATGAACCCGGCTACCTTGATAGTAAAAGCGCAACCAAAAGCAATGGGTTGTTGGTCGGGTTGTTCAATCATCCTATGATTTTTTCACATGAGGTTTTTTCGGGAACGACATGATTCAGGAAATGAAGCATTTTGGCTCGCAATTCTTTCGTCCACCATGGATTTATCTGAAATTTTCACAGAAGGTAGGGAATAGCTCAAGGATCATTTTCTATATCATGCCGCTGTACGCTACAGCCTCTTGGGTGGTTGCCAGCCCATCACAGGGGTGGACATTTTTTATCACATTTCAACTGTAGGAATCGACGAAAAAAGTAATTCTAGGAAAAAAAAGTTCTATACGTTTTTTTCGTAAAAGTAATATTTTTTGAGTTATTCGAAAATGAAAGTAACAGTTCTTTGACGAAAAAAGCGACCTTTATAAATGGCTTTTTGCAAATAACTCTAAAACTATACATTTCATCAAAAAAAGTGTAGAGAGGCAAATTGTAGCTTTTGAAAAAACGAAATCAATGCTTTCCTGATAATTTTTCTACGACACATACGAACTGAGATACAGCAAATTAATGCTTAGCTTTTTTCGTCAAATGTATAAATTGGAAGATTCAAAGCGAAATAACGAGAGAAATTTGCGTTTTTCGAAGAAAGCTCATAGAATCTTTCGTAAAATATTCAATAAGAGCTTTCAAACAAATGAAAAAATGTCTCCCTAGCATGAAAATTGACCGACCTATGATCAAAATAAGATCGGTACCCGCTTTTTTCTACGAAAAAAATCTGTGAAAACAACCCCCAAAGTACCCCATAACTAAAATTGAACGCCACCCTTCTGTGATTCTCTATATATGTACTATTAATACACCCACGAAGTTTGACCAATTTAAAATGCCTAATTTTAGAAAAATTGGAGTTTAAAAGAGAAAACGATTTTTTCATTTTCGTGTTTCAAACCCTTTTCTTGGAAATATCTCCCAAAATACTAAAGATACGAATAAACGATATGGCTTTTTTGATGACAAAAATTTTTCTGTTTGTAGATTTTTTGTAAAGTGAATATTCGGCGAGATATAGCCGTTCAACACCTACATTTACGATCGAACATCACCTTAGTCGAGCGCTTTAAACTCTGCCCATTCAAAAATTAAGGGATCTTGAGTAATTTTATCCACATAGTCTCACAGCTCTTGGAAAGCCCTACAAAATCGTTTCTGAAAAAAAAAAAATTCTATCATCTGAAATCAAGGAGCTATGCTTAAAAACCCGATAATTTTTTTTTTGAAAAATTTGAATTATCCGCTTCGGAGCGTAGTCATTTACATAAACGGTGTATTCGGCCGTTATACGTTATATGTTCCACTTTTTCCATTCATATTGAAAGACAGAGAAGAAGAAATATCTACTCGCGTGTGTGAGTGCATATTTCGTTGATTTCTCCCCAATGTATTCTAAAGTTTGAAGACATAATATAAAAATTTCAATGTTTTCAAGGGTAGTTTATACAAAGGGTAGGTTGAAAGGTTATTAAATTGTGTCCTAAAGCATGAAACAATCATTAGTTAACTATTTTTACCCATATTTAGGTTTTTAATGTTATTTTATAATTTTTGACAATTAGGGGTAGTTTTCACCCCTGAAAAACAAAAATCGTACAACGGCACAATATAGAAAATTAACTAGAGGGTGTAATAAGCCTGATCCCAAATTACAAATCGGTGCTGGACGAAAAAATTGCGAGGTTTTACCATTTTTCAGCTTCATTTTCTGAACTAACATCCGCTGTTCATTATGAGACTATTTGAAAGAATCAACTAGTATTATATGTCCTCACAGGAACCGAACTGTCAAATTTGTGGGCAATTCATATAGCATTTGGGATATTTCAAATAATCCTGAAACCGACTCTCGGTGACTCTCTTTTATAATTTACTGGAAATGTTTCATGTTGATTTTATCAATTCATGGGAGTTTTATAAAACTTTTATTTGACCTAGGCATACAAATCACCATCCTCTTCGAGTATCGGAATCTTTCATTTCCCGTTATTTTCACATAACCCCGAGCCGAGTTTGCTCAATACACGTCCGCTCATAACGATCTCGATATTTCTGGATCCGGTGGAATTCTTGTCGACTATGCAACGCAATAACATTCTTGTGTAAACAGTATTATCAGTTTATCTGCACTGCAAATCAAAGAAACAACATGAACGGCGCACAAACTATTGTCGAGCGAGTGGAATGGACCGGAGCAAACATTTATCGTCGTTCATGCAACTTTTCAATTCCCGTATTGCATTTTATCATCTTTATTGATCCGATAAATGGGTCAGACGATAACAGGTAGCGGATCGACCTAGACAGTTGCGCAAATCACGACTATCGCTGCAAATAACGACTGTACATGGAATCGAAATGATTATCTTTCGATTCCTGTGAGTGCTAATAATTCATTGACGGATGATTTCCGTTCAAATACATCGGAGCCGGAGTGTTTCTACTGTAAAGTGAGCCACTTTTTTCTAGTCCGTTGTTATGTCAGCAGGT
The DNA here is from genome assembly GCA_032362365.1 of Zygogramma bicolorata. Taxonomy (NCBI): domain Eukaryota; kingdom Metazoa; phylum Arthropoda; class Insecta; order Coleoptera; family Chrysomelidae; genus Zygogramma; species Zygogramma bicolorata. The sequence continues at coordinate 56,100 of JAVJAQ010003623.1, forward strand.
AATGATAATAATAAAAGTACAATCAAAATGTTCGTGAAAGTCGGTGATTGATGAATGACTTAGAAAAATTTCTGTATATCAAACAAACCTGTTGCATTTTGGAACTAAAAAGTTATCGTCGAACGGGTTGGGCAAATGAAAATAGGTCATATTTCACTATCATTATCATTGAAAGTAATTGCTTGTCTGTGTAAATTTTCGAAAAACCCTGGTGAAGATGAGCTTCATCCCTGAACTTGTTTTTTTTTCATGTTGGTATGCAATTTGAATATTGGAGAAGCCATTTATTTCTCGTCTTTGTGTTTCCGGAAAAGCCCTCAAAGTCAAAAACTTATTCCTCTTCCTAATTCATTTTCATTCAAAGAATATCTCACCATTGTAATCCAGATGAGTACATTTGCTGAGACAAAAACATGAATAATTCTTTGTACAAACTCAGTCTAGTATATAGTAAATTTAGAAAATTGACCTTCCTCCGTGAAGGATTCTGACGAGGAATCTGCTGATTTTTCTCTGGGTTCCAATTTACTTTGTGATTTTCACATTTCAATTTTGAGCTTTCGAATGATTCTACGTTTCCTACTTTTCACATCCCTAGTGAGGATACATTCTAAAGAAGGCTGTTGCATAACGATACATATTTGTAGCGCAGTAGTGTGAATTTTCTCAACTTTAAATTGAAAAAGACAATCTATTTCATGACGTCTGGCACGATAAACTCTTCACATTACGACAGACTTGTCAAATGAGATAAAGAAATAAAATTCGTTCAGGTTATCTGGCGTCAAAACAAATATAGCCGGGTATTTGTTTGTACAACGATTGAACTTTGATAACCCAACCAGCATTCCATGCCAACCTTATGACCAGCACTCACAATAAGAAATGGCAAGACATCGAAACCTCTCTACCGATAACAGCGAAACTTAAGCCGTGAAGTCATCGTTATCAGAGTCACAACCAACGTAGACCTCACAAATTATTCGAGGAAGTAAAGACTTATAATATGTAAAGGTAGACTTGAGCAACAATTATCTTCATTTCAAACTCCAATAGACGATCCTCTCTTTCAATTGACCTTTTTATGTACCTACATTCTCACTTTGATTTTAACTTTGAAAAATGAAACTGATCGAAGTGAAAAAGCAATTTGCCTCTGCGCATGCGCAAATTATCACATCTATGAATAATGCACATGCGTAGTGATGCACGAAACATCAATATTTCCTTAGTGAAAATTTCAAATGTTGCATGAATCCTTTGCATTTGAAATCGAAGGGATATTGCGTATTCTCAAACACTCTTAGCGATTAAATACCCCGAACTCTTCCTATTCTCTCATTAGAAACGTTATTCTGCTGATCGAAGTTCATCAAGGGTTTAGATCCCTTCATGAAAGCCCGAGAGCAAAGCTCGAGGGCTCTCATCTCTGGTTATTGATATCAAAATAATGTCGAGTCAAATTAATATATACAAAAAAAATTCAGCAGCAATAAAAAAAGTAGCTTATTAATCAAGGTCGTTTTATATTTATCGAGATTATTTCTTGAACCCAATTCCTTTTATCTTAGAGACATTCACAAAATGAAACAATTTGGAATGATTCATTCAAAATATCAACAACGATCAAGAAATTCCAAACAGAAACAGTATCAGCTTTATAAATTCAAAAATATCCAGATCGAAAAAAATATATTACCCGAGATAGTACCTGAATAGTGAACCAAACGCCAGTTTTATTTTGATCAGTTAAAAGGTCTAGTGCATTTGATCGCTGTAAAACTCTTTAAAAGCAATCTAGCCCTCAACTTTTTCACCGTTTATCCGCATTGAGGGAAAAAATCTCCCAAAATGTTGCTAGCTTCTATACTAGAAGATTCTAACCTTGTTTTTAGATACGGGTAGAGTGCAAGTGATTTCACTTATCACTTTTTCATTAAAGGTTTCAATCTTATCGATTGATGAAAATAATGATACTCGTTTGGTGCTCGATGCAGTTCGTCTATCAACAATGCCTACTTGGATTACAACATTCGTAGAAATGAATCTCACAAATATTCACTCTTTGGTAATTGAGTATATTTTGATGGCATTGTATTATACAAATATTCCATTTATAGTTTCTAGGTATAGTTTGTAAATTAATTTTTTAATGTTATAGTTATATTGCCAGTTTTATTGTACCCACGACCTATTTATATTTTATACAAATTTATTTTTATTATCCTCTTTATTGTTAGGCTTATATTGTCATTGTATTGTATTCTGGAAGCGATCTATTTAGATTTATTTAATATTCATTATTTTCATCATGTATGGGAATGTGTTAGTTTGTGCACTCTGGAATATACCAATAACCCCGTGCGGATGAATTTCTTTGGGGTTGACACAGTTTATGGTTTTCCGAACTGGACCAATAAAAACTGATAGAATATAACGAATGTATACACCGCGGACCGCGGGCATATCTGACAGACGACAGTAAATGACAGTTGTCAATCCAGCCTGCTGGACATACAAATCTGATTTACTTACCTATGCTGAGTGTGTGTTTATGTCATATCTTGAAATCTTTTTACTCAATAAAGGCTCAATTTTGTGCGATTGTGAAATGTGGAAGTAATAGCGGCAGACATAATGTTTCATTCCATCGATTCCCTTCTATTTTCGACAATAGAAAAAAGATCAATCCTCTTGTGAAAAGAGATGTGAATTGGGAATTCAGGCAACTAGAAGAGCAGATTTAACTTCTTATAAGTTGAAATGGGCAACGGTGAATCTAGGAAACATAGGCAACATAATTTTATTTTATTTTTTCATTTCAGACAAGCCAAGTGCACTCAAAGATGTTGACAATATAGACTGGGTACCGAATCAATTACTTGGCTACAAAACAAATATCAATGCAGTTCAGAGCATTCAGAGATTGTATCGTAGGGAGCAGCGTGATAAAAATGACATCGCAAATATTCCAGTTGATATGGATAAAATTGATGATGATTCTTTGTGTGAATGATCCAGCTGTTCAAAACTTGAATACCTTTTATTGATGAGCAAAATCAAACTCTGAATGATACCTATAAATTAACCAGTTGAAGAAGTGGAACATGCACAAAACTCTGGTGAACACCTATGTCCCGATATTGATTTCGAGTTGCAGAATTGTTATCATGAAATCCATCATCTCCGGGAAACTTTGCAGACTTAATCATTCCCATTGGGAAGTTTAAAGCATAACTCATCTAAATGCCTTTTTTATACAGAAGTACCATATGAAAGGATGGTTGGTTTATAATTTTGTAGAGCCTTATATAACATATCCTAAATCTGTTCTTTCAAAATTATTATTTATTACGGTACATTTTCAGTATTTTTTTCACAAGCTTCATTCCAATCCTTCTAATCCATTTAGATATAAACATATTGTATGAATCCAAACTTTTATAGTCTTGAAGTCTTCTGTGCATGCACTCTCATATACAAAATAGTTTATAATGTCGTACAACATGTCACTTTAGGAAAGTATTTCACAGCATTACTACAATCCCCAAATTTCAATAAATAAGGATCACATCCCTTACTTTCCTTCAGTTTTTCTAAATATCTCTTCTGGATATCCATAGACAAGGTGTTGAGATAATCACTTTTATCAGCCATTTCACACACAATTTCCCTGCAAGCAACAAGAATAATGAATATAGATGAATGAATGAATGATTTATTTAGTAGGATTATCCTAATATACAAACATAATATATCTATACATACTCTTCCATGTTATGCCGATAACATAGCAAAATTTATACATTTATATATGTCAGGTACACTAACGGTATACCCAAAATTAGGGTAAACCCGTAATTTCTTCATAATTACGATAATAATCTCATTAAATTACCATTGTTGCTTATGGAAGTAGGGTTTGTTTGTCCAGCAGGCTGATTGACAGTTGTCTTGTGACGTCACATGCCCGCGGTGTATAACTTGAGAATTTGTGATAGTTGTTATTTTTTTAGGAGGAAAAACATAAACTTATTATTATTATATATTTTTTTTCCGAATGATTTTTAATGAGATATTATACAAATCTCGGCAAAACAAATCCCAACATTTCTTGCACTTTACCTAGTTGCTACTGCTATGATATCTGTACTTCTGCATTACCACAAATTCATGCGTTTTGATATTCTATTTGGAAAGGACTATAAGTAATGGCAGAACATCGAAGAGTCTGAGCGATAACAACGAAACTACCCACCGTTATCAAAGTCACGGCCAACGCGGTCATATTTTCGTTGCATGCGACCAGCCAACTGCGATGCTATCAACTGGTCGAGTACGTAGCGAGCCGCGGCAGCAAGCAGCAGGAAAGAATCTCTGCGATTTATTAGGCTCCTGCTATACAGAAACCGCAAACGTCTCGAGTCCCAGTCGACCGTCGTAAATTTGTCTCTCTCTATCTCTCTGTAGTGCCGTTAAACAGTTCTGTAGTTGGAGTCGGTCGTCCGACCAACTTTGCACACAATCAGGGAGTCCTAATTGTAGTTAGGATGGGTAACGAAAAAAGACATTGTTGCTCGATATGAAAACTGAGTTTTGTCATTTTTATTAAATTATTTTGTTTATTGTTACCTCTATGTGATGACATTTCAAACCCACTCTCATATCTTCTTATCGCCGATTGAGGCCTTTTCAAGTACCGTTATTCAATTATTTTGGATGATACACCAAGATTACATCGGAAAAACCCAAGTAACAATCGTGAGAACATTCATAAATAATCTTGAATAGTGATTTTTTGTTTCAGTTAGTCTTAGCATCATTCTTCAATAAATTAAATATCATGTGCATTTTCAAAACACTGAAATGAAAGAAGCAGTTACTATGTGGTAGGAAATCATCATGAAAAATAAGGATAATTCTTCGTAGATTTTAATTTTTTTATCATAGCATTCAAGCCGATGAGCTCGCAAGACAAGGATCATCGACACCATATACTGGACCCGAGCCAGCAGTGGGGGTACCCAAAACGATGGAACGGAATCACATAAGGAATACAAATTATAGATATTACTGGAAAAATCTACCTTGTAGCGGTCACGGTATATCTTTCCTGCTTCGGTGCAAGAGGAACCAGATGAGGGTTATCACAGGGCCACTGACTGGATCCTGTTTATTCAAAGGACACCTGGCTAAGATAGGGCTGTACAAATGCGATTTCAGCTGCAGACAATGTAACAAAAGGCCAGTGACAACTCGACACATACTTTGCGGATGTGAGGCAACAAATATATGGAAAACCAATTATGGATCCAGAAGAATACGACAAACACCCAGCAATCAACCTGCGCAAACTTGTGCAGGCTGTTGGAATGGGTGTTATAAAGAATAGGGAAGCAGAGCGCAATAAGCCCTAGAGGCTGAAGTGCTTTTTGGAGGCCCGGCAGGAAAAGTCAGCTCAGACGGCTCCCACGAAGCAAAAAAAAATCACTATTATTTGTAACGTTAATGTTGTTCCGTCCTATATGGGCATTATCAAACGAATAGTATAAATTGACCTGATGTACAGAAAACACCCTTTTATGCCCTTCAACCAAATCCCACAACTGACGGTAGAATGAATAATGGTCTTTGATGAATTTATCATGAAAATTGGAAAATAAAAATTCCATTATTCCCTTATTTCATCTCTTTGAGATATGGTGTCTAATGATTTATGAAATCCTCAAATAATGTATTTTTCTTGAGTGTTTCATTCCACAGCGGCAACTCATTGTGACCTTCCTACAATCGAGTAGATGCCACTGAAAGAGACGTGTCATGAAGAAGGCATCAGTCTATGCAGACACTAGAATGCCTACCCCATAAGAGACCAGCTACCCATCACCTTCAGAAGTCTTCGGGAGACTTGTGAGAGCTAGGGCCCAGTACATTGCTCTATGTTACAGAGCAATATACTGTGACTAAGGTTTGGGCCATGAACCTTTTCCAGGAACAAACACAATTGGCAGCTATCTGACAAAGATCAAGATACCAAACAAACCAGCAAGCCAATGTCAGAGACCGGTGTATACAAGAATGAAAGAAAACAAAACGTCAACCTTTTGAAAATAAAACTTCCTATGTTTAATACAATTTATATTTGTAACTGATGTTATCCGAGTTATACGAACATCATTGAACAAAGCTATAAACAAAAAGTTTATAATATCCGTGGATGCAACCTACTGAATGATAAAATGTATTTAGTCTACTAGCTGATTTTCAAATTAGCGTATCAACAGTGTCACATAAACATAAATCAGGAAATAATTGTAGATTATACCACAAGTGAATAGTAATAGCCATTATTGCGAGCAGTATACTCTACTTTATTCACGACTAATTTATTTATCATAAATAAATGATTCTTTAGTTTCATTCATCTCAATACAAATCCAGAAATACTATCTACGCGTTTGACACTGACACTTTGGAGTTTGGTTATATCGTTTGTTTAAATGGTAATATTCATTTCAAGAAATTTTGTGATAGGGCTACAAGAAGGAATAAAGACTATTAATTTTAATCTCTTACCATTATTCCCTAACGAAATAATATATGGCATTATAATGCAAAAACCATAAAACTTACATTACGTATTAGTCATAAATTAAGTCATTTATGACCAAGGGAATATAGGGTTGAAAGATATGCGTTTGATAACGTCGGTATAGAACGAGAGGTGTTATAAAAACATAAGATCTTTTATTTTTTATTTTCCCCAAATCATTTCAATACTGGGTGATTTTTCGTAGATTATTCTGCTTTATCGATTGAATTCTGTTCTAGGCAGAAGATACCAGCTCAATTAATTTGTGATAAAAATTATTGAATTTATTTTCGTGCACTATACCAAGATTGACGAAGAGAGATTCGTGGAAGTCTTTTCCGATCAAATGAACACCAAGTGCGGTACCTTCGATGTTATGTGATCAGGAGTCTGCGTATGCTGCAGTTTGCCGAATTGCCCTTTGCCACTGGCAAGTGGAATTGACACAGAGTGATCATCCCCTGTCTAATAAATGTCTTCATCAACTGAAGCTGTGGCTCTAATCCATTTCGCTGCTGAAACAATATCCTACGATCCTGCTTAATTTGAATTCCCGGTATGGAATTAGTCGAGTGTTAAATTGACAAATTACGTCAATAATTCCAAAAGGCATATAGGCATTATTGCTTTCTAGTTTAATATGAATACTTTTTTTATCATATTGGTTTTTTCATAAAATCATATATATATATATATATATATATATATATATATATATATATATATATGAATTCAATAATGAATTATTCTCATCAACTGCTTTGGACTAACCATAAACAATATCCAGTGAGCCTCCATCAAATATTCAGATGCAGAACACCTTCTGAACTCCCTCTACGAATTTGGAAGATGAAAAATGAGATTGTTGTTTCTCCACAAAGAGAACTCGAGAGACCTCGACGACATTCTTTAATCTCTCTCATTCTGTTTCTGTTATTTGCTTTCTTGCCCCATAACTATTTACTGTCGAGTTTAAGGTAAACATTACAATATTTCTCTCACGTTGAGCTTTATGAAAGATCTCGTGAAAGATAATAGTCCAGGGATACAGGACGTTATCCATTACGGAACAGGAAAATAACAAATCTCGTAATTTCACATACAACGGTTTGTTGTCACTTCGAATACATACAATAATAAATGTTGAACTAGCATGTTGAACGAATTGACAAAGCATGGACTTACAAAGTGAAATAGAAATGAATAAATGAAACTAAATCATACACAATTATTGATGTAGAGAAATAAAAAATACAAGCTCGAACGAAAGCCTGTATCTCTTTCTTGGTTTTGGTTCATTGAAGGGGCAAAAAATTGCGAAAATATCTTGCCTAATATGTAAGATCTAATTATAGAAATTATGAAGAATGGAGGTATAGAAATTTCGCCCAAACAGTGTGGTATTTCCAATGACGTATTATTAAGAATTGCATCTGTATTCTACATATTACTGCGAATATTTCCCTCATATATAAAATGTCCCATAAGAGCAATGCAATTATCGAAAACTTACAGCGGTAATTGCATTGTATCAAGTCACCATAACAACACATTTGAAACCGTATCGCTAGAAGTCAGTAAACAACACAAATAAAAGTCAGATAGACTAAAAAAATAGAAAAACATTTCGCGTTTAGGTGAGTACTCCATACAATCTATAGAGGAAAGTATAAATGAACAAAAAATAACATTTCCTTGGGAATTTCTTTATTCGTGAAATATTCCAATGAATTACATTCGTGCATAAAAATGACCAGATAATTTTGCATTCAAGCTTGATATCTTATCAAATTTCGCTCTGGTCAAAATGCTCAATGCTAAAATTGAGATTGGTTTGCGAGATCTATCAATCAATATACACATATCAATACTATAACTGAGAAAAATATTCAAATATTGCTCGAGAAATATACATATTCCATAGCAAGGGTTTGGTTTGCAATATAATTGATAATAAACACAAAGCAAATTGTGACTACAGAATTCAGAGGAATGTTTCGTGATTAGGTGTAGATAACTAGGAAATATATATAGGTATTTCTCATACAATTATTTATTCATTGAAAATGAAAGACTTCAGTTTCAGAATATACTGCAAATATATACAGATATATATATATATATGTACATATATTGCAAATGGCAAATTATCAATAAATGAAAGATTCGGCATCGACTAAATAGTCCAAACTTCTGGTCTCATTATTATATATTGGTTATTCAAAAAATATTCTAACAGTACTTTCGGATGGAGGTCTTAGATGACACGATTCTAGCTTAGTTTGCCCCTTGATTGGAAATATGGCGCCAACAGCTTGCTTCGCTCTATTTGATATGCTGATGGCCATTCCCATGAAAAGAGAGGAGGAGCTGATAGTAACAACCAAGTAGACATATTCCTTGGTTAAGAGGATTATTCTTGATTATTCTTGAATTAAAATAGAATTTATGTTTGATTGGGTATTTTCCATCTCTATGAAAAAACATTATTTTAGTTTTCTCCACATTGATTCGTAAGTTTGCAGAGGTGGTGAAATGGAATCACTGCCCCCCCTTGCAATACACCTTTCGAGACATCAAAGGGCTCAGTCATAGAGATTTTTCATAACCCTCAGTATTCTGGAGGAGACGAACCTCGAGACACATTCCGAACAATCTAAGCAACAGTTGTCGATGATCAACAGAATAAAAAACTTTTCGAAGTCGACGAAAATGGTGTATACTTCACATATCTGTATCTGAATATGTAATTTTATATTAGAATGCAAAGTGTGAAGATTATCTATGCACCCGCGCCCAGAACGAAAACCCCACTGACATTCAGGAAAGATGTTACACTCAATCACTCGGTAGTAGTAAACAACTTCCTTATACAGTCCTGTAGTGATATACTTTCGTCAACCCCTTATGGATCATGTCCAAAAAAATATTCGACCAACTATCTTACATGAAAAATCCAATTCCTAGAAAGATTTTTCATGGAACTCATGTAATTCCATCAGTTCCTGGAGCTTTGTTATTTTTTGCTGAATTTACTTATCTTGAAAGTCCTCATCGGCTTCTGCATACACATATTTATGTACCGAAACATTCAGAAACGTAATTCATTAAATATTATGTGGCTTACGAAAGCAACGACGGTTGCAATCCTCTTGTGTCCTTCATCTCCGTTTGCAGAATTCGTTTCGAAATGCGCCCTTGTACTGACTCGTATTCCCAGACGTATTTTGGTGAGTGGACACTGTTTTCTGATGCGGAAAGCGAGTTTCGACATGCTCCTGGTAAAACTTGCGGTCTCATTCAGTCTGATCAGATTTGAGGACTACTTCATTTTACATTATCGTGTGAGAGAATCAGAAAGTCGATTTGAAAATGAGAATGTCGCAAGCATATTTTATGAATATGGAAAACATTTTTGTATTTAACAATATGCTTCGAAAAGTCACGTCAATCGAAAGTCTCGGCCAAGCACTTCGATTGAATGTTTAGGACATACAGTCAAGGTTCTTTGCAGGAGATTGAGAAACCAGCCCTAAGTGATGTGAAAAGTGATAGAATAATATCGGAACAATAATACTATCATTCAATATTGAAGAATAAAATAGTTATTTGTATGCTAAGGCCGCGAAATACCTCTTTAACGTACCGAAAGAACAGTTATCGCCGAGGCCGCTTGCGGCCGAGGCAAGATAATCTTGAGGTCGTTAAAAAGTTTCGCGGCCATGACATACACACTATTTTTCGTGCAATCGTTAAAATTATTAAAATAGATAGTTGTAAATAAATATATTATTGCTCTAAAATCAACAGCATTTCAATTCATTTAACAATATCACCGTGTGCTATGGAAATGATATGTTTCAATATATATTTTGACAGTTCTTGTCAAAACGCAAAATGTCTGATACTGATAGCGATATTTCAGTACCTTCCACTCCTCCGGAACTCAAAAGCGTTGTAAATTCGGCGCTTTCCGTTTTAATACCCGAAAAATCTAAACGGCAGTACGAAAAATGTTACGGCGAGTTTAAAGATTGGTGTGACAAACAGAATGTTAAGACGATGTCTGAAAAATAATCCTTGTCTTTGTAGTATTTTAGAAATGTCAAATTTGGAAGTGACGTTTGGTTTCGCGGCCGTTGCTATGGGTAACGGCCGCGAAATTAAATTTCGCGGACTGTGCTGAGAAGGGTCCATACATATTAGCAGAAACGCAAAATTCCAAATCAATAACATCTAATAATGTACACAGACAAACACATAAAAAAGCAGAATCGGAAATTGCAGTACCGTATTTTGGCGACCAGTGAATTATCAGACATGAAGTTAGCGACCGCACTTCGTCATAACCACCCTTTCCGTACCAATAAAATATAGACCGTAGTCCACAATAACAACAAAATTTTAAATCAATCAAATGTCATATCAATATCATGAAGAGTCTTGAATTCAACAATATCCTAATCAATCCGAATTGAAATTTAAAAAAGTACTAACAGAACATACCGTCATTTGACTCATTTCGTTATTTACTAAACCGTATTTCATCAGAATGGAATCTGGCATTCTGTCTATTCACAAATCGAATTTTATCATACTAC
>JAVJAQ010003623.1:75070-100095 GCA_032362365.1 Zygogramma bicolorata
CTTTGGAAATGTTCAAATGCGAGTTTGAATAGTCCTATGGATTTAACCCTTTAGCGATCTCTGATAGCTATATTTACCGCAACGTACTTTGTGCCATAGTAGCTTGGCCGTTCACCCGAATGTGATGCTAGCAAACCTAGTCACTAATCGAGGTAAACTCATGGTTAATATAGATACCAAGCACGTGGGCATCACGCTAAATTCGCATTTGTGCCCAGTGTTGGTAGAAGTGGATACCACTGTCATTTGTGACATCAACTAGTAGTCCTTTTCGGTGTTTTGCCATGGTCTGATAGGAAAATATTTGTATTTCGTTCATTTTATAGAAAAGTAATGATAGGTATGCCTTCTGTACATCGTTCTATAATATTGCCATAATTGAATTATCCCCTTTATATGATTCCACTGTCGAAAAAACCGTAATTTCTGGACAAGTGTCTTAGAAAAGCTGCTGTATTCATTATCCCATTCACCCAGTTCAGATAACGCTGGAGCAATTCTGTTTTATGCTAGATCATTCACCAAAAGACCTTGATGACATCTGAATCAGCATTCTCTAGAATACAATTTGTGACAAGATATTATTTGAAAAAACCACTAGGAAAATGCGGGTTTTCATTGAATATCTATATATTTCTACGTGTAGGGAATAAAATTGCTGACTCAAGTCGAGTTAGAAAATATAGAAGAACATCTGATGGACAGAGATAATGATTGTTGACAAACATGTAAAGTCGCATTATGTATAGACTCTTTTGGTCCTTACCACTCACAATGATGATGTTAGTATCAGTTTTGTCTTTCCTGTCATCAGTATGAAATGTTGATTTTATTCATTTTTCTCATGGTAGCTAAATTTACCACTGCCCACTTTGTATTGTTTATAGATCCCAATGGTCTCTGGTAGCAATATCTACCACCATTTATAGCCCCCCTCAACCCACTCCCGTACACGGAGATTTCTTTAAATATTTTTTCTGAACTCCTAGTCCGCCATTTCATATAACCTGGCACTGAAATGTGATCATTTACAAAAAAATTGTTTTGCGCGTTAAAGGGTTAAAACATATATTTGAGAGAAATCCGCACTTGTAGGTACCTCCTAACCAATATGACATTATAATTTGGTGGTATTGATTACCACGCAATTTGAAAAAAAACAGAAATTTTAGTTGAAAGGTTATCCCTTGAATTTCACGTCTTGTGTTTTATTTGCAAATCGAGTTAAGGGGGTTATTGAGAATTTCATTGCCAACAAATTATTAACAAAAAGTGCCTTACTAACTGAATAGAACTAATCGATACTTGATGAAAATCATTATATGAAAAATACTGTATACCATAATATTCTTAACGAATATTTATTTTGCTTTCTTCCTTTACGATTGGAAAAATATATACTACAACTTCTATGAATGAAGTAAAATAAAAAAAATATCAAAAAAGACTCTTTCTATTTTTTCTTGATTTTACTTCTTTTGCAGAAGTTTTTATTTCTATTTTTTCATTCGGAGAAAAAAAAACAAAAAATTTGATCATTCAGGTAATCGATACGAGGGTCGTTATTGATGAAAGTTGGAACTGAGAAATACTTCTGCTGTTCTCAGTTTGAGAATTATCAATTCAAGAACTAATTGAATATTGTTGTCAACCGTTTGGGCTTTGAATATTTGCCGAATCTTCATTAACGTTTCAACTATTAAACTCTTCAATTCATTGAATATGGAGACATATCTCTATTTAATGTTTTTATTATGTGATTTGAAAAACCATTCTTGTCAGAACTGGCAAATTGTCACCTTGTACGCGGCCATTCTACTCTTGCCAATCAATAAATTGTTCAAATCATCTGCATATTTTTGTAGTGTTGTGTTCAAATAACTCAACCGGATAACCGTGTTCATAAAAACTTATCCAAATTTTCTAATATTGTGAGTATTTGACCTCGGTGTTCCTCTAGAGTAGGTCATTAACGTCTAAAAATCAATTATTTCTTTTACAAATCAAGGGTGTAAATCATCGGGGACACATTCATTCATTATTCATTGATTATTCCTAAATGATTCATAATATTGAGCTTTCAATTCCCATTAATTGATATTAATAATCAATAATAATCAACATATAGGGTGATAGCAAAAAAATTTCTTCTTTTTCCCAAAGTCCGCTTCTAAAAAGCATGTCACATAGTAGCATTATTCAGAACTTATTATTTCCGATGAAGAATGACATGAGAGAGGATAGATATGTTTACATTCGAAATGTACTTATACCCCATAGTCGTTTCTAGAGTAAGAGGAATTTTCGAGGTTAGGTTTGCATTCAACCTCCACAATGGTAAATACTCTATCTCGCGATATTTTTATTCCATATGAGTTAGTCAAGAGGTACGTTGAAATAATGTGAAGAAGGCTTTAATCCATCGTAAGATATCAGAAAATGTCTTTCTAGAATGAAACATGACTGAAAAGGATTATATATTGAATGCCAGAAGTATATGGGTTGTTTCAACACTACAATGTCCAGTTTACCTCAAAAGTCTCAACAAGTAGAACATTTTTCTGAAATATCGAAATTGTAGTACTCAATTCCATTGCCCTAATTCTTCAAAGAGATAAATTACCCTAACTGGAACATAGTGCGAGCAATATCAGCTTTGTGTTAGGGTAATTCATCGCTTTGAAAAGTTTTCACTTCACACAAAAGTTCCAATCTTACCGATTGGCGGAACCTTTCAAACGATAGTATATTACACATGGTATATTGCTGATTGAAAAAGTTGAAGTAGATAGCACAAGTCCTGCATAGAACACAATTATTTTCATCATTGCTGTTTTAAGTACTAACATTTTGGAAACATGATATTTATTCTTCTCGATGTGCCAGAAATCTCAATGTTCGCTCTTAGACTATTATAAATAATAAGATCAATGGTTTACTTCAGGTATAACCAGTTGTATGAAATATTTAAGAGCACTCATTCACTGTAAATAATTAGTCTATGGGGCAATAAACAGTATGAATTCACCACAGCTTCATGACGTTTGTTACGCTTCAGTTCTTTATATTATAGACCGCACGCGTTTTCTAGGCGATAACTTTTAATAACTGTCAAAACGGAGATTTCACGATTCTGATTGGTGATAAATATATCCACTTATTATAAATGGAAAACAGCATGTTTGAGAGTATGGTAACCGCAATAGCTGGATTTTTGACCTGTGATGTTCACAACATAAAAAGAGATGAATGATGAGATTGGATTAGTCTAAACAGTGAGAACGTTTTGTAGAGATCAATTACCCTAACAACAAACTGATTTTACTTGCACTCGACTCTTAGTTTAGCATCTTCGGTAGAACAGGACAAACTTCACATTTTTCGAGTGGAGGGCTGCACGAGGTTAACCGCCTACCGTTTGAAGCTCACAATTGTGATTTCCCGATGAAACGTGGACAAAAGAGGCCTGTATGAAAAATTCTAAAATTTGAATAATTAGTTTTTCCACTGATACCCAAACAGATAGGAGGATGTACGATGAGTCTGAGACTTGAATGCTTCCATTGAGACTTTCCATTTTCTTGGGTGAATTCATTTTCAGTAGTAATATCCCAGAGACATTGATAATTGTTCGAAAATTTCATAACAAATTTCGAAAGCTTGTTGCTAGGCGGCGGTATGTTTCCTATAAATAACAAGCTTGAGAAAGCTATTAGGTATAAGATTTTTGAGCTTTTATCAATGTTCGGATAGAAATTTCCTGCTAAGTTCCACATAGTTCTGACCGTAAATTCTCTACCATCTTTTTTTCTCATGTTCACAGCGCAATCCTGAATGATACTTTCTATCACTGCAAAAGTTCATAAATGCTTTCCAAACAAAGTCTTGACTGTACGATTTGGTATATTTGTTTCTATAATTTCATTGATATTGCAGATAGTATTTATTACATTCAAATGGGGACATTTTGAAATATCAAACATTTGAAACGTCGAAATCGAAATAAATCAATTTGTATGTACCCATGGCAATAACATAACATACTCGATAACATAAGTGAAAAGAGACCATGGGATCTTTTCGGTTATAACTGCACGAGTGCATAAAAATTACCGATAATTTTGCAAGAAAGCGTGATATCTAAAAATTGCAAGTTTATGTTCATATTTTGGCGAAAGTGCCCGAGTCCGAAGGACGAGGGCTCTTTTACAAAATATGAAAATAACCGAATGCAATTTGTATAAGATATCACGCTTGAATGCAAAATTAGCTGGTCATTTTTATGCACGAATGTAATTCATTGGAATATTTCACGAATAAAGAAATTCTGACATTTATTTGTGTTGTTTACCGACGTCTAGCGATACGGTTTCAAATGTGTTGTTATGGTGACTTGATACAATGCAATTACCGCTGTAAGTTTTCGATAATTGCATTGCTCTTATGGGACATTTTATATACGAGGGAAATATTAAGTAAACATTTTTTCTGATTGGTTGTGTTTGATCAGATGACTTCCAAGAAACTGATTCGAACTTCAATCAAAAAATTATTCATCAATCATTTTGTTAGGTAGATTATAGGAAAAGTATCAGTCTCTAGTGGTAGATGGTTAGAAACACGAATCCCGAATCAGTGGCCTCTCAAGTGCGTTCGCCTCACCTCCTTTGACTTTTACCATTGTTTAGTCGATGTATGTGTAAAAATGATTTAAAGCGTTTTCGTTACTCCATCTACAGTATAATGTCGATATTTCCATTTACTTGACAATGCACGACAAAGTTTCCCACTCTTGAGGGCAAAATAGGTGCAGAGTTCTGTCTGTCAGTTCGACTGAAATGTTGACAAAATGATAATGAGGCTTCAAGATTGAGTTGACGATAGAAGTTTATCAAGGAAATGAAAGTTCAGGCACAGTATACTATAGCTATACAGTAGAAACACTCGCCACAGAACACCAACTTCGGTAGTTTCACATCTCGAGATGCTATCAATCAGCTTAATTTCATCGTTCTGTGTGCTAGTTAACAAAAAACATTTATTTACGACCTTTGTATAATCTAACCATTAAACGTATGTTTGCTCGACCTTAATAATACCCATTATTCACTGGTGAATAATGAATAATTTTTCACTGCTGTCAAATGTTTCCTTGATTCAGCTATAATATTATATTGTTTTGCTACAAACAATCGGTTTT
This sequence comes from Zygogramma bicolorata, assembly GCA_032362365.1. Taxonomy (NCBI): domain Eukaryota; kingdom Metazoa; phylum Arthropoda; class Insecta; order Coleoptera; family Chrysomelidae; genus Zygogramma; species Zygogramma bicolorata. Next base: position 80,271 of record JAVJAQ010003623.1, read on the forward strand.
TGGAATTTCATCGTGTAAACCACCAAATGTTTCCAATTCAGTTCTGTCCCTACATATAAAAAAGCATGCAAGGAGCATCTACACTGAGCTATCAGCGACTATGATTGTCCGTGTCATATCGAAATAGCTTTTGAATCCAAACAAATTTGACTCAAATCTGACATAAATTATTCTCTTGGTGACTTTGGCCAGTCGCCTGCGGCTCGTGGGCGTGAACTTCACCTCGTAAATAACAGCCATTATACGCAAGTAGAATACAATACTTTATCCACGACTAATGAGAACAAGCTTTTTCGTTAGAAAATTTCATTACATTATATACACATTTTTTGAAACACTATTATTATATTATATAGTGCTTTGAAGAATAGCAGGATAGTACTAAAAAAGTATCCGAGCACAACAAATGGTACGAAACGTTTTGAAGAAAGAAAGGGATGAGCAGCTACTGAGATATCCATGTGTTTCAAATAATAGGGTCGACAACTCATACTTTTATATCTGAAATAACATGATATACCTTATACACGATTACAGGGTTTCATAAAAAACGATATCAACCTGTTTTATCTTTCTTATAACATAAGTATGAAAAATGCTACCGATTTGCTAAATGAAACGAAATCGAACCACTGATAACAACTCACTATTTCATACCTGATTTGGATCAGCCTCTAAAGATTCATTCTTCTCGTAAATAATGATGCCCATCTGCTTGAAGGAATGCAATAATATTTCTGTGCATTTCAGAGAGTTTGTTCTCGAAATTGGATCAAAAAAATTTCATTGTTTACGTTTTTATCCAAGACAGTGTCAATCAACGCACAATGAAACAGGGCCATATACTCGTTTTCACGAGCACTTATTACATTGCCCAAAAAACAGCCCGATCTGGTCTTTCGCTAAAAATGGCAGCTGCAAAAATAAAATAACGCGAAATAAAATGAAATCGTCTCCTTGTGCTGAATACTTTATTATATTGGGCGATTGTCCGGACAGATATCTGGCAAGAGTCAACGGCCTCCGTTCGACGAAAACTTGTCCTCTCGGTGTGTGGGCAATTATAAACGGTTGACGTTTACAGATACGAAGTGTTTAATCGATATTGATTTCTCCCACGGTAGCCTATAGTGCATGTTTTGGAATAACTTTTAATGAGGATCGATACTGTTTGTTTTTTACCTTTGAACGAACACTAAGAAACGAGGTGAAAGATAAGATATATGCGAGTTAAGTTAGATTACTCATCGGTGTTATGAACCCGGCTACCTTGATAGTGAAAACGCAACCAAAAGCAATGGTTTGTTGGATCATCCTATATGTTTCTTTCCACGTGAGGTGTTTCCGGGAGCGACGTCAGCTTTTCATTATGAGTCTTTTTGGAAGAATCAACTGGTATTATTTGTTCTCAAGGAACCGAACTGTCAGATTTGTGGACAGTTCATAAAGCAATGGTTTGTTGGATCATCCTATATGTTTTTGTCCACGTGGGGTGTTCCCGGGAGCTACATCAGCTTTTCATTATGAGTTTTTTTGGAAGAATCAACTGGTATTACTTGTTCTCAAGGAACCGAACTGTCAAATTTGTGGGTAGTTCATATAGCATTTGGAATATTTCAACTAATCCTGAAACAGACTCTCAGTGACTCTCTCTGAATATTTCCCTCATATATAAAATGTCCCATAAGAGCAATGCAATTATCGAAAACTTACAGCGGTAATTGCATTGTATGAAATCACCATAACAACACATTTGAAACCGCATCGCTAGAAGTCAGTAAACAACACAAATAAATGTAAGATAGACTTCAAAAATAGAAAAACATTTCGCGTTTTGGTGAGTACTCCATACAATCTATAAAGTATAAATGAACAAAAAATAACATTTCCTTGAGAATTTCTTTATTCGTGAAATATTCCAATGAGTTACATTCGTGCATAAAAATGACCAGATAATTTTGCATTCAAGCGTGATATCTTATACAAATTGCATTCGGTTATTTTCATATTTTGTTGAAGAGCCCTTTTAGATATCACGCTTTCTTGCAAAGTTATCGGTAATTTTTATGCACTCGTGCAATTATAACCGATAATTTACTGGGAATGTTTCATGTTGATTTTATCAACTCATGAAAGTTTCATAAAACTTTTATTTGATATGGGCATACAAATCATCATCCTCTTTGAGTATCGAAATCTTTCATTTCCCGTTATTTTCACATAACCCCGAGCTGAGTTTGTTTCTATGCACGTCCGCTCATATCGATCTCGATATTTCTGGATCCCGTGGAATTCTTGTCGACTATGCAACGCAATAACATTCTTGTGTAAACAGTATTATCAGTTTATCTGCACTGCAAATCAAAGAAACAACATGAACGGCGCACAAAGAAACTATTGTCGAGCGAGTGGAATGGACCGGAGCAAACATTTATCGTCGTTCATGCAACTTTTCAATTCCCGTATTGCATTTTATCATCTTTATTGATCCGATAAATGGGTCAGACGATAACAGGTAGCGGATCGACCTAGACAGTTGCGCAAATCACGACTATCGCTACAAATAACGACTGCACATGGAATCGAAATGATTATCTTTCGATTCCTGTGACTGCTAATAATTCATTGATGGATAATTTCCGATCAAACACATCGGGGCCAGAGTGTGTCTTCTGTAAAGTGCTATATCCACTTTTTTTCTAATCCGTTGTTATGTCAGCAGGTAATGATAATGATGAAAGTACAATCAGAAGGTTCATGAAAGTCGGTGATTGATGAGCAACTAAAAAGTTATCGTCGAACAGGTTGGGCAAATGAAAATACGTCATATTTCACCATCACTATCATTGAAAGAAATTGCCTGTCTGTGTAAATTTTCGAAAAACCCTGGTGAAGATGAGCTTCATTCCTGAACTTGTTTTTTACCATGCTGGTATTCGAAATGTATATTGGAGAAGCCATTTATTTCTCTTTGTCTTTGTGTATCCGGAAAAGCCCCCAAAGTCAAAAAATTATTCATTTCTCTTCCTAATTCATTTTCATTCAAAGAAGATCTCACCATTGTAATCCAGATGAGTACATTTGCTAAGACAGAAACATGATTGATTTTTTGTACAAACTGTGTATTGTATAGCAAATTTTGAAAATTGATCTTTTTTCGTGAAGGATTCCAACGAGGAATCTGGTCATTTTTCTCTAGGTTCCAATTTACTTTGTGATTTTCACATTTCGGCGCAGTAGGGATTAGGTCTCTTTGTGATGGAAAAAAATCGTTGAGCGTGTTACAATTTTAAGCTTGCGAATGATTCTAGATAGATAGATAGATAGATAGAACATTCATTGCATAAAAAGAAATTACAATTCTTATTGCAAGGGTTGGAGGGGGTACAAATATACGACGTATAGGATTACAAATAAGCGTAACAGGTCTAAACACAGAAAAAGCGATAGGCTTTATATAAGTAAACCAGAACACAGTTTTATTAAAAGCCAATTGGCGAGCACATTCGAATAAAACAGATGATTGCAAGGGGCTACTAGAAAACACTCGAAAATCCGAACACATTATTTGTATATTTATGTATCTCGAAGAAAGAAAAGGGTGTCATTCATTCAAGATGAAAGATCTTAGCTCAAGAATATTTATCACAGAGTGAATTAGATTTTTTTGCTCTGTAACTGTTCCATAGTTCAATAAACGAGTAATATCAACAATGCTATTCAATTGCCTAAATAGATCATTCTCCCGTATTCCCCTATATATTGGGCACACCAGCAGGACATGTTCTAGGGATTCAGTTTCATCAAGATTACAGATTGAGCAGGTTACCTCAGTATCAATTGTATAGACTAGGCCACCGAGAGTCATTCTCAAAGTTTTTTTACTGCAGGTCCGTAATTGAGAGATCAATTTGACAATATACATGGGCAAAGAGGCTTTCAAATAAGTTTGAGTGTTGATTCGCAGAGAGGGGTCTTGATATATGAGTGAGTAGGAGGAGTCTGCAAGTCTATCTGAGTCGTTTCTCCTACTTGAGAGCGTTCCAGAATATCCGCGTATCGCAGGCCCCAAACTCCGATACCATGTGATAAGGAAGAAAGCACAATTGATTAGTATAACTTCATTCTGGATTCCCAAGAATTCACTTTAGAATTACACATCAGGTTCATGACTGCACCGGCCGATTGCTTGGCTTTCATTGTAGCTGTTTTGCTCATTTCTAGAAAAAGTGCGAATGATTCTACGTTTCCTGCTTTTCACATCCTTAGTGAGGTTACATTCTAAAGAAGGCTGTTGCATAACGATACATATTTGTAGCGCAGTATTGTGAATTTTCTCAATTGTGAATTGAAAAAGACAACCTATTTCATGACGTCTGGCACGATAAACTCTTCACATTACGACAAACTTGTCAAATGAGATAAAGAAATGAATTTCGTTCAGGTTATCTGGCGTCAAAACAAATATAGCCGGGTATTTGTTTGTACAACGATTGAACTTTGATAACCCAAGCAGCATTCCTTGCCAACCTTATGACCAGCACTCACAGTAAGAAATGGCAAGACATCGAAACCTCTCTACCGATAACAGCGAAACTTAAGCCGTGAAGTCATCGTTATCAGAGTCACAACCAACGTAGACCTCACAAATTATTCGAAGAAGTGAAGACTAATAATATGTAAAGGTAGACTTGAGCAACAATTATCTTCATTTCAAACTCCAATAGACGATCATCTCTTTCAATTGACCTTTTTATGTACCTACATTCTCACTTTGATTTCAACTTTGAAATATGAAACTCATCGATGTGAAAAAGCAATTTGCCTCTGCGCATGCGCAAATTATCACATCTATGAATAATGCACATGCGTAGTGATGCACGAGACACCAATATTTCTTTAGTGAAAATTACAAAGTTGAAGTGGAAGTAAAAATGAAATAAATGTTGCATGAATCCTTTGCATTTGAAATCGAAGGGATATTGCGTATTCCAGACACTCTTAGCGATAAAATGACCCCGAACTCTTCCTTTTCTCTCATTAGAAACGTTATTCTGCTCATCGAAGTTCAGCAAGGGTTTAGATCCCCTCATGGAAGCCCGAGAGCAAAGCTCGAGGGCTCTTATCTCTGGTTATTGATATCAAAATAATGTCGAGTTAAATTAATAAATACAAGAAAAATTCAGCAGCAATAAAAAAAGTAGCTTATTAACCAAGGTCGTTTTATATATTTTTTTTTAGAATAGAATAGAAGTTTATTTTGTGCAAGAATACTACAAATAAAAGGTTAGGAACATCTGTACAAAATAAACAACAGCAAAAACTCACAGAGGCTTTCGCCTGTTTGTGAGTATAACAGACACAATCTAAAGGCTAATTTCAATTTTCTCTACATCAAATCACATATACACATATCACATATTATTAGAATCAATTATGTAGAGATTATTCATCGATTATATTATTTATCTGTTTATGATAAACAGCAAAACAGAAGTCACATAGGCTTGGGCCTGTTTGTGAGGATAATAAATCGTTTCCTAAGACTAATATCACACTTAGACTACATTCAATTTCATATTTACATATTGTTAATTTTATAAATGGAAATTTTCAGTAAAATAAAATACACATAAAATTGCAAAAAATTTATCGAGATTATTTCTTGAACCCAATTCCTTTTATCATAGAGACATTCACAAAATGAAACAATTTGGAATGATTCATTCAAAATATCAACAACGATCAAGAAATTCCAAACAGAAACAGTATCAGCTTTATAAATTCGAAAATATCAAGATCGAAAAAAATATAGTACCCGAGATAGTACCTGTAAAAAGGTCTAGTGCATTTAATCGCTGTAAAACTCTGTAAAAGCAATCTAGCCCTCAACTTTTTCACCGTTTATCCGCATTGAGGGAAAAAATCTCACAAAATGTTGCTAGCTTCTATACTAGAAGATTCTAACCTTGTTTTCAAATACGCGTAGAGTGCAAGTGATTTCACTTATCACTTTTTCACGGGGGAAACAGCTAGCTAAAATCTGTACAAGATTTAAAATCTTTGAAAGACCTAAAGACTTAAACGCATGACTTAAAGACTGAAAGGCATGACTTGAAGACATAAACGCATGACTCAAAGACTTAAAACGATGACTTAAATGATATCTGCCTATCAAGCGGAAGGCCGGGGTTCGAATCCTCGCCGGGCCACCGTGCTGGGTAATCGCACGTTAAAAGGTAAGGCCTCGTTGATCCATTGCTCGCACAAGTTTCGACTTCTGAGGGTTGACGTTCGTCAGCTGGTTAACGAAAACGAACAATTTTAGAACAACAATTTTAGAACTTAAAATTTTAATGTGTACAAGATTGAAAGAAGATGTTTCCCCCTCGCTTTTTCATTAAAGGTTTCAATCTTATCGATTGATGAAAATAATGATACTCGTTTGGTGCTCGATGCAGTTCGTCTATCAACAATGCCTACTTGGATTACAACATTCGTAGAAATGAATCTCACAAATATTCACTCTTTTGTAATTGAGTATATTTTGATTCTATTCTATTATACAAATATTCCATTTATAGTTTCTAGGTATAGTTTGTAAATTACTTTTTTAATGTTATAGTTATATTGCCAGATTTATTGTACCCACGACCTATTTATATTTTATACAAATTTATTTTTATCATTCTTTTTATTGTTAGGCTTATATTGTCATTGTATTGTATTCTGGAAGCGACCTATTTAGATTTCTTTAATATTCATTATTTTCATCATGTATGGGAATGTGTTAGTTTGTGCACTCTGGAATATACCAATAACCCCGTGCGGATGAATTTCTTTGGGATTGACACAGTTTATGATTTTCCAAACTGGACTGAAAAAAACTGATAGAATATAACGAATGTATAACTGGTGAATTTGTGATAGTTGTTATTTTTTACGAGGAAAAACATAAACTTATCATTATTACATATTTTTTTTCCGAATGATTTTTAATGAGATATTATACAAATCACGGCAAAACTAATCCCAACATTTCTTGCCCTTTACCTAGTTGCTACTGCTGTGATATCTGTACTACTTATTATTATTACATATTTTTTTTCCGAATGATTTTTAATGAGATATTATACCAATCACGGCAAAACTAATCCCAACATTTCTTGCCCTTTACCTAGTTGCTACTGCTGTGATATCTGTACTACTTATTATTATTACATATTTTTTTTCCGAATGATTTTTAATGAGATATTATACAAATCACGGCAAAACTAATCCCAACATTTCTTGCCCTTTACCTAGTTGCTACTGCTGTGATATCTGTACTACTTATTATTATTACATATTTTTTTCCGAATGATTTTTAATGAGATATTATACAAATCTCGGCAAAACAAATCCCAACATTTTTTGCATTTTACCTAGTTGCTACTGCTGTGATATCTGTACTTCTGCATTACCACAAATTTGTGGGTTTTGATATTCTATTTGGAAAGGACTATAAGTAATAGCAGAACATCGAAGAGTCTGAGCGATAACAACGAAACTACCCATCGTTATCAAAGTCACGGCCAACGCGGTCATATTTTCGTTGCATGCGACCAGCCAACTGCGATGCTATCAACTGGTCGAGTACGTAGCGAGCCGCGGCAGCAAGCAGCAGGAAAGAATCTCTGCGATTTATTAGGCTCCTGCTATACAGAAACCGCAAACGTCTCGAGTCCCAGTCGACCGTCGTAAATTTGTCTCTCTCTATCTCTCTGTAGTGCCGTTAAACAGTTCTGTAGTTGGAGTCGGTCGTCCGACCAACTTTGCACACAATCGAGGAGTCCTAATTGTAGTCAGAATGGGTAACGAAAAGAAAATTTGGATTTTTGTCATTTTTTTTATTTCGTTTACTGTTATTTCTATGTTATGATATTTCAAACCCACCCTCATATATTATATTCATGAAATTGTAACATACTGTTAACAGTATGTACAGTAAGACATTGAGTTGTTGAGGAGAGAGTTCTTTCCCCCCAGCCGCATCCTACCAATAATACGATATTTATGGGTTCGTTTATCTACCTAATTCACCGAACATTACACTATTTATATCAACTTCACTTTACAAATAATGCACTGGCTTAGAATTATGAGGCGCCGTTTGGGTCAAATGTGTTTTTGAAAATATATGTAATTTTATGTCAATATATTTATTAACTTTAGCAATATTTTTATTTTGTGTTCCGATATATTTATTCTCTACCGAACGTAATATATTTACGTTTTGAGTGTCACAGATATATAAAAATGAGATTCCCATATATTTATAAATTCGATCTATTTCACGTCGTCAAGAGATGGCGCACCGGTGGTATTTTGTCACGGTCGAGTACATGGCAACATGGGGAAGTCGTTAGTGCATAGAGTGGCTAATAGATGGCAGTGACTGAGGCAGTTGTCATGTCGATGTTAATAATATTAATAGTTCAAATTAGGCACTCCAGATACTTGTCAAATCGCGAAATTAGTATTTTTAAAAGGATACATCTTCGGTTTTTCGGGCTTGAGGGCCGTGTGCTGGAATTTTGACTTCCGGAGCTTTCGGAGCTGCGGCAGCCATCTTCAGCGACGTGGTCTTAGTTCAACTCTATGTGAGTTTACTACGACCAGTCGATGGCTGCCGCAGATGTAGCCGAAAGCTCCGGATGTCAAAATTCCAGTACACGGCCCTTACCCGAAAAACCGAAGATGTATTTGAACTATTATTGACATGACAATTGCCTGAGTGGCCATGTATTATTTTATGAATAATGACTTCGCCATGTTGCCAAATACTCGACCGTGAACAAAATATCGCCAGTGCGCCATCTCTTGACGTAAAATAGATCGAATTTATAAATATATGGGCATTCTCATTTTTATATATTTGCGACACTCAAAACGTAAATATATTACCTATGTTTGGTAGAAAATAAATATATCGGAACATAAAATAAAAATATTGCCAAAGTTAAAGAATATATTGACATGAAATTACATATATTTGCAAAAACACTTTTGACCCAAACGGCGCCTCATACAGAATTCGCTTTCAAAACACTTCTCAACCGACTAAAAAATGCAATATTCTTTACTGAGAATTCAAACAACTTTTTTCTAGGTCGCTTGATACCCTGCTTGACCAATTTTTTATGTATTATGTGATGATTTTCATGGTTAGTACCTTATTACATATTAAATTCAGACATTTGTCTTTCACATTCCCAACTATTACTTCATACCTGACTACTTGTTCTTCGATATTCAAAGTCATTCTCTGGAAGATTATTCCCAGTATAGTCTTTACGAAGTCAGCTGAAACAGCACAGACTCTTATGCCAGCTTATAGGATCAGTAATAATCCGTCGCCAGGGTTTATTCGAAGATACACCAGAGGGGCCTGTTTCATAAAAGTACAAGCCTTGTAGCTACAAGAGAAAGACAATGGAAGTTAAAAAACGAGTAAAAAACAATTATTTCGGATCGTGTGTTTGTGTTTCTCTTGTAGATACAAGACTTGTCCTTTCTTGAAACAGGCCCCAGCTGTAAATGTAATTTCAGTTCTTATGCTGTCTAAAGTGACTTCGTAAAGACTAGACACTGAATATGTGAAAACAAGGTATAGATTCTGACATACCTCGTCGCCACTAGGATTTTTTACTGAAACAAAACAGATTTATGCTGGCACAAGCTTTGCTCCTAAAGCTGCGCACTGGTAGGATATACCACGATAAAAGCAAAAACACTTACTAGAATGTAATACATTTCTACACAGCAATCGCTGTGCTCATGAGATTGAATGAGGTGTACCAGAATGTATGCTGTGTGAATCTGTATATATGAAAATGAGTAGTCATGTGATTTTTTGTTTCAGTTAGTGTTAGCATCATTCTTCAAGAAATGTGCATTTTCAAAACAATGAAATGAATGAAACAGTTACTAAGTGGTAGGAAATAATCATGAAATCATGAAAAATAGTGGTAATTCTTCCTAGGTTTTCATTTTTCTATCACTGCTATTCAAGCCGATGAGCTCGCAAAACAAGGTTCATTGACACCGTATACTGGACCCGAGCCAGTAGTAGGGGTACCCAATGTTCCTGCTTCAGTGTAAGAGGAATCAAATAAAGGTTATAAGAGGGCTATTGACTGGACCCTGTCGGTTCAAAGGACACCTGGCTAAGATAGTGCTGTTCAACGACGACTTTAGCTGAAGACAATGTAACAAACGAACGGAGACAACTCGACACGTACTTTGCGAATGTGTGGCAACAAGTATATGGAAAACCAATTTTGGATCCAGAAGAATATGACAAACACCCAGCAATTAACCTGAATAAAAATTTCAGGACACGACCCTCAAGCCCGAAAAACTTGTGATGTATCAAATCTGGCCGTGAAAGCATACATTCATACATACATAAGGTGTATTTAGTCTATAGGTACGCCGGTTTTCAAATTAGCGTACCCACAGGGTCATATAAAGATAATTTGGGAAATAACACTAGATTATACCAAAAATAATAGTCATTATTGCGAGTAGTATACCCTACTTTATTCACAACTAATTTATTTATTATAAATAAATTATTCCTTAGTTTCATTCATTTCAATATAAATACACAAAACAGTACCTAAGCATTTAACTCTGACACTTTGGTGTTATATCGTTTGAATGGTAATATTCAAATAGAGAAATTTTGTGATAGGACTACAAGAGGAAAATTCTGGAATAACAGGCATTATACTGCAGAAACCATAAGTAAAATATTTACATTATGTATTAATCGTAAATAAAGTCATTTATGACCATGGGGAAATATGGTTGAAAAATATATATAGGGGTATTTACTGTATATCAGGACAGTTTATTGTATTCGTTAAACGTATTCGTTTGATAACGCCGCTATAGAACGAGGAGTGGTATGAAAACATTAGATCTTTTATCTTTCATTGTTTTACCCAATCATTTCAATACTGGGTGTTTTTTCGCAGTTTAATCTGCTTCATCGATTGCATCTGTTCTATGTAGACAATATCAGCTCAATTTATTCGTGATGAAAATATTTATTCTCTCGAAACTATACTAAGATTGATGAAGAGAGATTCGTGGAAGTCGTTCCGATCAAATGAACACCAAGTGCGGTACCTTCGATGTTATGTGATCAGGAGTCTGCGTATGCTGCAGTTTGCCGAATTGCCCTTTGCCACTGGCAAGTGGTATCGACTAAGAGTGATCATCCCCTGTCTAATAAATGTCTTCATCAACTGAAGCTGTGGCTCTAATCCATTTCGCTGCTGAAACAATATCCTACGATCCTGCTTAATTTGAATTCCCGGTATGGAATTAGTCGAGTGTTAAATTGACAAATTACGTCAATAATTCCAAAAGGCATATAGGCATTATTGCTTTCTAGTTTAATATGAATATTTTTTTATCATATTGGTTTTTTCATAAAATCATATATATATATATGATCGGCTAGGCTTCCGCGGTTAGATATGTGCTGGCTGGAACTTCCGGTTGATCCGCGTCTGGAAAGATTTACTTGTCTACGTTTCGGCTCCCATTTCGGAGCCATTTTCAAGACTGAGTGACCTTGCGTCTAGGTCTGAGTCGTCTTACTGGCTGGCTATCATCACTGGAGATGAAAATGGCTCCGAAATGGGAGCCGAAACGTAGACAAGTAAATCTTTCCAGACGCGGATCAACAAGAAGTTCCAGCCAGCATATATATATATACATACATATATATATATATATATATATATATATATATATATATATATATATATATATATATAAATGAATTATTCTCATCAACTGTTTTGGACTAACCATAAACAATATCCAGTGAGCCTCCATCAAATATTATTCAGATGCAGAACACCTTCTGAACTCCCTCTACAAATTTAGAAGATGAAAAATGAGTTTGTTGTTTCTCCCGAGGTTTCTCCACAAAGAGAACTCGAGAGACCTCGGCGACATTCTTTAATCTCTCTCATTCTGTTTCCGTTATTTGCTTTCTTGCCCCATAACTATTTACTGTCGAGTTTAAGGTAAACATTACAATATTTCTCTCACGTTGAGCTTCATGAAAGATAATAGTCCAGGGATACAGGACGTTATCCACTACGGAAAGGAAAAAAAACAAATCTCATAATTTCGCATACAACGGTTTCTTGTCACTTCGAATACGGAAATTCTTATCATAAATGTTAAACTAGCTTGTTGTACGAATTGACAAAGCATGAACTTACAGAGCGGAATGGAAATAAATAGATGAAACTGAATCATACACAATTATTGACGTAGAAAAATGTAAATAAAATATCAATTTATACAAACTCGAATGAAAGCCAGTATCTCTTCCTTGGTTTCTGTTGATTGAAGGGGCAATAAATAACGAAAATATCTTGTCCAAAGTGCAAGATTGAATCAAAGAAATTTAAAGAGTGGAGGTATAGAAATTCCACCAAAACAGTGTGGTATTTCCAATGACGTATTATCAAGAATGGCATCTGTATTTTACATATTACTGCGATAATGTGGTGCAAATATCACCCAGGTGAATTTTAAAATGTGAAATTATTCTGTTGATTTTTCATGTTGTGCATTTTTCGTCGTCAGAAATAATCAAATCAAAGTTCGCTCGCTCAATGTTAAAATCGAGATTGGTTTGCGAGATATATCAATCAATATACACATATCAGTACTATAATTGAAAAGAATATTCAAATATTGCTCGAGAAATATACATATTTCATAGCAAGGGTTTGGTTTGCAATAGTATTGATAATAAACACAAAGCAAATTGTGACTACAGAATTCAGAGGAATGTTTCGTGATTAGGTGTAGATATCAGGAAATATTTATACAAGGTATTTCTCATACAATTATTTATTTATTATTGAAAATGAAAGACTTCAGTTTCAGAATATACAAATATACGTTTGCAAATGTCAAATTATCAAGAAATTAAAGACACCGACTAAATAGTCAACTTCTGGTCATTACAGTGTATATTGGTTATTCAAAAATTATTCCAACAGTACTTTCGGGTTGAGCCGAGGGGGTGACCACTCATCAGAAAACGTACACGTATTGCCGAAATCCCTCATGATTTCCTGAAAAATTCGGGATTTCCGAGGATTTCCTGGAAATCTCATGTGATTTCCAGAGATTTCCGGAGATTTCGTAGAAATCACATAAAATTTAGAGGGATTTCCGATGATTTCATGGAAATCGCATACGATTCCACGAGATTTCCGATGATTTCTTGGAAATCCCAACCGATTTCGATAAATTTCCTAAACATTATAAAATAATTATTGCGATAAGTTATTGAAAATGAGACATTTTAAAGTAGTTTTGGTGCCTGAATTACAAAAAATTAAAATATTTTCTGTTATTTCAAAGTCATTTAGTCAAATTCATTTTATTATTTCGATCAAATATTAGTTAATCCGAACATGTGTATTCTTGAGACCGAAATATTATTTCGCAGCAAAGAAATGGAGTTCTTGCTAAAAATGTTTCAATTTGAGAATATATGTATTGAGAGAAGTGAATTCTGGTTCCATCGAAGTTTACTTATATATTGATCCAAAAAATAATAATCTGGTTGAATGAAACAATCAAATTTGATAGAATAACATTTATAGCTATTGCACGAAGGCTTGTCAAATTCTTTAATTCACTTTATTTTTTTCTTCTAGAAAAACTTGGCATAACTGAGCTACTTTAAGTAAGAGTTTTCTGTGACCTTCCACAATTTTGAAAATTGAGACGTTCCTCGAATATATGCCAAAAAACAGTTTCCTTTCATTATCATCTAACAAGTTATTGAGGTCCGTCTTAGCAAAATCCTCCAATTTTTCTATATCTTCCTTGCTAAACAATCACAACGAAAAATGATTATCGAAGCCAGCATAGATCATAAGCTCCTTGAGGTATCTCGGAAAAACATCTACATCAAGTTTCAGATCCATCAGAATTTGGTTTATCTTATCGATAGGAATATCACTGGAGACTGCCATGTCCTATGAACAAAAATGTCTATATTTCACGGCATAATTTTATTCGAATCGTATTGTAATGGTTCGCCGGCTTTGATAAATACTTTTTATGCATGACCGGGCATAAAGTATCACTTTATCGCTTGGATTTGCGGGCGTAAAGTAGCTGTTTATCGTCCGCGGACTACTTTATCGCCCGGCGGGCGATAAAATCCTTGAGCAGGCGCTAAAGTAAATTTCAATCTCATATCGATAGAAATCTATATTCCGATGGTTTCAATAAATGCAAAATTATTGAAACATACATCTGTATTATACAGGAGTGCACAATTCTTACTTTCTCGGGCTTTAATCCGTTTCAAAATCACTAATAAATAATCTGTGATCACAAAAATTGACAGCGAATATGTCTACTACTATCCTAAATAATCTTATTTCGAAAAATTGACTGAGTTGCCATGGTAACATTCATTCCATCATTCTTGATTTATTCTGTTTCCGATATGATATGAATATACATCCTCAGCCTTGATATATTTCTATCGTGTTTTAGATATAAAGAGGTATCCATCTACATGACATCAAATATACCGGTCATGCATAAAATGTTGTACTTATGTATTTCGGGCGTAACTTAGTTTTATGGACCTAGGCGTGTTAATATTAAAATTAAAAATATTACTTACACGCTGCGGTCCATAAAAGCCTATTTTACGCTCTTAATACATAAATAGTAAGTATAGTTAGTATCACTACTTTTATTCGCGTTTGAAGGGCGTCGTTTTTTGGAATTTCTTCCTGACGTTTCGCTGGCTCGAGTGGCTAGCTTCTTCAGAGGCTCATTCATCTTGAAATTCACTCCGATGACTGGGCCCAGAAATTTCCAGTTTGGTGTTTGGGCAAGCTATCTCAATTTGAAAGTTTCTACCAGCCATGTTATCTTTATTGTCTACAGTCTACATGGTCAACTCAACGTAGATATAAATATAAATTCAATAATAAAATTAATGAATAATAAACTAGATCTAATAATGATACGATATATTCGCTAATAATAATAAATGGTTCACTATGACCGAAATTCAATGAAACCCGTGGTTTACTATTTATGCATCTCACGTACAGTAGAAACCTATTTTTAAGGAAGAGAGTGGGTTGGGTTGGGTGGCTATTCTAATAATGATTTGAATAAATATATTTTCCATTAAAACACTCGTTCGCCCTTGGCCCTTCGACACTTCACACTCGATCTACAATAGGTTTGTTCTGGTTCTAAGATCCAGAACTGTTTCAAACCTGCGCAGGACATGATGCGTAGAAGCAAAAAATCCCAGACAGTCCAGGACAGTCTCGAACACTTGGTTGAACCAGAACGCTCTTTTTGAGTGACCACTGCTCCATCTTTCGTATACAGGGAGCTTTCATTTGACAAGTGGGCAGCTTGGAAATTAATGGTTTCAACACAGTAGGTTTGAGTTTTGAAGTTTTGAATTGGCTGCAATTAAAAAGTATTTTGGGATTTTGGGAGTTCACTCAGTTCACTGTTTGTTCGTCATTCGTAATCGCAGTTTGAATCGTTCTTTAGTTTTTTTATATTTTCATTATTTTTCTTTAACATTTTTGGTACCATGTCAGGTAAACATATTATTGAGTGAAAAAGTGCATGGTCCCGATATAACTAAAAAATAAATATTTTTCAGAAGAATATCAGTTGTCAGAGTTTCTAATATAAAATGAAAAAAATGACGGTAGGGATGGAGATAACTTTTTTAGCAGGGAGAGAATCCTAATACTTTTGGATTTGTATAAATCATACAAACCAAAAGTAGGTAGAGGAGAAATTGAGAGTGTGAAAAAAATGTGGGAAAAATTATCTATAGAGTTATCCAATAGATCCCATATCACCATTCACCCTTCGAAATGTGAAAACAAATTTGAAGTATTGGAGCGATCCTATAAAAAAGTGGCTGACAACAATAATCAACTTCAACAAGAAGAAACTAAGGCCTATGCCACAGCTTACAGCTTAATAAACTATAAACAAACACCTACCCTACCTGCGACTTGAACTTGACTGCGTATGCGCATCGAGAACAGTTTTTCATCAATTCTCGCTCAAGAGCAAAAACAAGTCGTGATAGTTCAGGACGGTCCGAGATCATTTTAAATGCGGAACCAGAACAGAGGATTCATCAATCCGAACTTGTCCTCGACAAACCAAAACGCTCTTTATCAACTGCGCATGATCCTGACGTCCAAGAACCCAATTTTTCAGAACCAGAACAAACCTAATGACTACAATCGCGGCGTTATCGAAGGATTCTTGATTGAACAAGTTTATGCAAGGAAAAATATGTTTCCGTAGCATCTCTCAATCGTTTGTCTCTATGCATGCATTATAATTTCGGATTTCTGTAGAGACTGCGATTTCCAAATAGGATTTCGGTGATGATTTCCAAAGTTTAGGCAGTGATTTCCAGATTTCCGATAGGATTTCGGGATGTCCAAAGTGATTTCGGATTTCTGGAGCGATTTCCTAAGTGATTGCGGGATTTCCGCCGAAAATCAAGCGATTGCGGTCGACTGCGGGACAAATTTGTACACGTATTGCCAGAGTGGTCACCCCCTCGGGTTGAGCTCTTAGATGACACGATTCTAGTATGGTTCGCGCCTTGATTTGAAATATGGCACCAACAGCTTGCTTCGCTCTATTCAATATGCAAATGGCAATTCCTATGAATAGAGAGTGGAGCTGATAGTAACAACCTAGTAGGCATAATCGTTGGTTGCGAGATTATTCTTGAAATGAAATAGAATTTATATTTGATTCAGTACTTTCCATCTATATGAAATAACATTATTTCAGTTTTCTCTACATTGATTCACGTCATAGGTGGTAAAATGGAATCACTGGCCCCCCTTGCAATACACCTTTCGTGACATCAAAGGGCTCAGTCATAGAGATTTTTCATAACCCTCAGTGTTTTGGAGGAGACACACATCCCGAACAATCTAAGCAACAGTTGTCGATGATCAACAGAATAAAAAACTTTTCGAAGTCGACGAAAATGGTGTATACTTCACATATCTGTATATGAATATGTAATTTTATATTAGAATGCAAAGTGTGAAGATTATCTATGCACCCGCGCCCAGAACGAAAACCCCACTGACATTCAGGGAAGATGTTACACCCAATCACTCGGTAGTAGTAAACAACTTCCTAATACAGTCCTGTAGTGATATACTTTCGTCAACCCCTTATGGATCAAGTCCAAAAAAATATTCGACCAACTATGTTACATGAAACATACAATTCTGAGAAAGATTTTTCATGGAACTCATAGGTAATTCCATCAGTTCCTTGCGCCTTGTTATTCTTTGTTGAATTTACTTATCTTGAAGGGCCTCATCGGCTTCTACATACATATACATATTTACCAACCGAAACATTCAGAAACGTATTTCATTAAATATTATGTGGTTCACGAAAGCAACGACGGTTGCAATCCTCTTGTGTCCTTCATCTCCGTTTGCAGAATTCGTTTCGAAATGCGCCCTTGTACTGACTCGTATTCCCAGACGTATTTTGGTGAGTGGACACTGTTTTCTGATGCGGAAAGCGAGTTTCGACATGCTTCTGGTAAAACTTGCGGTCTCATTCAGTCTGATCAGATTTGAGGACTACTTCATTTTACATTATCGTGCGAGAGAATCAGAAAGTCGATTTGAAAATGAGAATTTCGCAAGCATATTTTATGAATATGGAAAACATTTTTGTATTTAACAATATGCTTCGAAAAGTCATGTTTTTATTATACTTCGGGTTGATTAACTTCATTAGATCAGCGGTAGGCAACACGCAGCCCGCATGCGGCCCGTGAGTGTTTTGTAAAATTAGTATAAATATCTGAATAATTCCTTTAAGAAATAAATTCAAAAGGATTGCTGAGGAAACTGGAATTGATTTCCATTGGAAAAATAATACAATAACAGATATTTCATTGCTCCTACAGATAGAATTCAGCGACAGATTTATTGACTTTGAAAAAGTTTCAAGCCAACTGTAGATTTTTGCAAAGCCATTTTCGTGTGATATTGAGGATGTACCAAGTCTTATACGAATGAATATGATTGATCTCCAATATAATGATGCTCTCAATAGTTTTTTTATGAAATCAATGATCTTGTTGAATTTTATGGCAGCTTACCAGCTGTTTTTGACGAGTCGAAGAGGTTTGCTCAGAAGTTCATTAAATTTTTGGTAGCACTTATTTATGTCAACAAACTTTTTCAATCGTCAACTACAGAAAAAATAAACATACTTCTGGTCTCACAGATGAGCATTTGAGGGCAATTCTACGTATTTCAACTACAAATATGATTGTCAACATACAAGAAATAGCCTCCCAAATACAACCTCAAGCATCACACTGACCTTCATATAGAAACAGTTATTTTCTTTGTAGTTTTCTTTTTTTTTTTGGGAATCTCACTTATTTCTACTGAATAATAAAATGAAAAATTGTATAATGAAAAACTGTAAACCTGAAATATGTGTAACTATTAGGTACGTGTATGAAATAAATTGTCTACATTTGAAAAATTTTTAATAGAATTTTTTGTTTTTTCTGTGGCTATATGGTTCGACAAATTAAACTATTTTGAGCTTCCAGGGTTGATATCACGGGGGCGGCCAACATTAACTTCATTCTATAATAATAATAATATTTAATAATAATAATAATTTTGCCTCCTTGTGGCACTTGCCTGCCAAAGGTTACCGACCGCTGCATTAGATCGTACACGGCGTTCCGAAAACTATTGATTTTCTCAATGAATCTGTGGCTTGAAGTTAGTTTAAACTTCGGAGCAATAAATACCAATGTAATTCGAAAAAGACCATGCTCTTTTTCTGACTCAGTTAGATGGATGAAGTTCAAATGGAAAAACTCTAAGAAATAGCAATCCCTCACATAACTGTTTTTGAATTCAATAAGCTTTTCTACAAACATGATCGAAATGAATGAATAATGGGCTCACATTACAAAAAGGTACATTGATTCATGCCGCATCAACTACGAAGCTGTTACAGATGAATGAGATTTTAAATTATAATTCGGATATTATGAAGTGAGTTTAACCGACTTCTATTGTACATTCCCTCTAGCTGTTACGAATGAATCGAGTGCAACCAGGGATCACTGACTTTGCACGAATTCATGATTATCTACTCTCGGCGGATTCGCCAGTACATCAGAAAAACAGCAACATACGCCATCAAGAAAATAAGAAACCAGATAAGGACCTTTTGTCCAGGGGACAGTTTCTCAATGTTCCGCTGACGAACTTGACTGTCAGCTAAGTCTTCAACAGCCAATCGAAAGTCTCGGCCAAGCACTTCGACTGAATGTTTAGGACTTACAGTCAAGGTTCTTAGCAGGAGATTGAGAAACCAGCCCTAAGTGATGTGAAAAGTGATAGAATAATATCGGAATAATAATAATATCATTCAATATTGAAGAATAAAAAGAAAATTATTTGAATAGAGTGTACGTTCATTGCATCCCCCTGGACATTAACAAAAAAATTTAAAAAATCCCGGACAAGCAAATCGTCACCACAAACTCCTTTTCCGTCTGACCGATATGACATAAAATATTTTAATAATTCGATGAGAACGATGATCTGATGAGTAATTGAACAGTGATGGTAGACAAAAAAGTGGAAAGAGAAAAAAAAAATCCAAAAAAAGCGAGAAAAAAAGCGGAGATAGC
>JAVJAQ010003623.1:106365-276973 GCA_032362365.1 Zygogramma bicolorata
TATACATGTTGCCGATACGTTTTATGTTTTCAGACAAACAAGGGACAATTTTTCTGGATATCCATTTTCTCTCAATACTGATTTTATGAAGTTTTTATTCATTGATTTTCTCTTGTGAGTTACATACAATGTTTGTTCTATCATAAAGGGATTTTACTAAACCTTTCTTAACACTTGTGTGGTGGTTTGAGGTGTAGTGAAGATATCTGTTGGTATTAATTAATTAATTTATTTTTTCAGATTTTGGTAGGTTACAAACTCAAGAAACTACGGAACAGATATTTATTCATCACAAAATAATGACGTGCAAACAGTACTAAGGAAATGATGTTTACGAAGTTCATTCCGTCGATAATCTTCTCTTCTAATACTGGCGTTCCCTGCAACTTCTCAGCTTCGAGACGAAACCACCCTCAGGAACAAGCGCCCGCACATGCCAAACATCCATTAACCATCCATATACATATAGGTTCTTCGTTCCCCATGTTTGCAGTTGCTGTGTATCATTCCGCGGTTGTATACTCATAATCACCGAGTAATTCACAAGGTGTATTCGGCCCGAGAAAGGACCGAAACCGGCGTCAGACTACATCTTATCCTACCAAATTGCCAGAGTTGCAAACTGTTGCAGATTTACTTTTCGGTTTTGGGCAGATAGTGCATCTCGTATAACGGGATTTATGGACGATTAACGTCGTCGGGTTTATTTCGAACTCAAAGCTTGCGATGTGCCTTCAGATTCACTTCGTTTACTTGAGATTGATGGTATCCATCGAGAACGACGTTGTCAAAGAAAAAAGTACTCGGCGAAGTGAATTTTGGGTAATGACATAAAAGGGCAAAACAACTTCACTCTAAGATGATCTGCATTAGGGATTGTTCGCTATTTTACGCAAAATACAATAATTATTATATTCATTAATTGAGGATTTCAACACCAAACAATGCTATCAAGGTCGAGTATGTCGAAAAAAGAAGTGACCTGCACTAACTAGTTCATTAGTGGAACGAAACAA
This sequence comes from Zygogramma bicolorata, assembly GCA_032362365.1. Lineage (NCBI taxonomy): Eukaryota > Metazoa > Arthropoda > Insecta > Coleoptera > Chrysomelidae > Zygogramma > Zygogramma bicolorata. The sequence continues at coordinate 107,382 of JAVJAQ010003623.1, forward strand.
AAATTCTCTCGCGAGATTATTGAACCTACAGAAGAAGGTCAGGCCGACAAAATTACTGATACTGACAATTTGTCATACCGGACCGCATAGAAATCCTAAATATAGTAGAAAAAAAATTTCTTATTCAAATAAATAGTGTTGCGGAATTAAAACAGAGATATTTTATATGTTATTTCAATATAATCTTCAGCGTCATATCAAAAATCAATAGAGAGTTATTACACATCATTTGGAGTGTACGGTATGTCCCTACAATGACATGTGCAATGCGCAAGAGTTAATAAAATTTGTTGAGGTAGAACGTCGTAGCTATCTATAGCTAGGGAATAAGAAACTTCTACCCCATATATATATATATACCGGTGTTCTATGATTGGTATGATTGTTTTCTGATTGTTTCTCGATAAGAAATAAGAAAGAAACTCAGAAACAGAACACGTGCAGTTATGAAGTGTTCCATTGGAAAATCTCAAACGAATTAGATTTGCTCAAATCGATTCATAACTTTTTTTTAGGAGAAAGTCAGTTTACCCCATACGACATTTCTTGTTGTAGTCTAATTACAGCTATGGTTACTTAAACTTTCTGCTAAGAAGAGAATGTGTTTCCTTCCAAATCGGAAATTTGATGAAATATAATGGGGTTACATTAATTGTAAATTGAGGTGATCATGGATATTTCTTTGCCGACCTTCCCTACCATAAATAAGGTGAAATAATGTTGCTTTCTCTATGTCTTTATCTTCATGTTTTCCTCGACCAAAACTTAGTTCTTCCATAATTTCGATAAAAAATATTTTTCACCACCATCTCAAGCCCAAATACCGAATATATTGCCACTCGACATGTCAAATGTCACTTCCTCGATAAAACCAACTGGAATAACTCACAATTTTGTGAATACCTCATATCACTCGTTACATCAATATGGCGCTAAGGCATAAAGGCATAACGTATACGGTTTACATTCTGCAAGTTTGCTATAACTCTCCAATATCAAAATCCTCCAAAATAACTATAGTACCATCTCGATATATTGCTAGGTCGACAAACTATTCAAAAACAATTATAACAATATCGTAATGACGCAAGATATCACCAGACGAAATTACATTCAAACTGGATTGACAAAATATCGATAACTTCACGTTGATCAGAAGATGCAAAACTGGAACTCCTTCACCTGAAAAAGTTAAAAACAGACTCCTAACAACCTCGCCATCTATAACAAAGAACATTAAGTATTCACTGTGCCTGCTAACAAGCATGCTTACTTCGGCAGTAATACCCCTTCAAATTTTCTGCAGCTTCAGAAAGATTGTTCTTCTACGTTGGGAATTGAGAGAATCCAGAACTGAATTCTCGGCCAAGTCTAAGCATCATTACCGATACTTATAGATCTTTCTCTTCGGCTAGTTGGCTGGAAATATACCAATCAAGTATGTTACTGTGCATATTAGTATAATAGTATAACTACTTTTCTTCGGGCTTGAAGGCCGTCGTTCTTTGGAATTTCTTCCTAACGTTTCGCTAGCGCGAGTGGCCAGCTTCTTCAGAGGCTTACTCATTTCCAATGACTAAACTTTTCGATTTCTTAAGGCGTATTTAGATTGAGGCAGGTAGTCTGGAGTGTTAATTACTTCTGTCGTAATTCTTAAGTAATTAACACTCCGTGGAGTTGCCCCACAAGCAGATACCATACCGCAACCTAGATTCTACTTGTGCGAAGTAAATAACAGAGAGCTGAGCTGTATTCAACATAGTCCTCAAGTTCCTGAACATAGGTATACTGAATAAAATTCATTTTTGATATCAAACTTTCACAATGTGCATGCCAGTTGAGGTTTTCGTCAACGTGCATGCCTTTAAATTTAACACTGGTACTCATATCAGGTAGGTTCATATTATTAATATTTAATTTCAAAGGCTCGATTTTGTGTTGAACATTATGGAAACGAATAATTTGAGTCTTTTGAGAAATATATAGAATAATTTTGAAATATCATTAGCATATGCGATATGATTCGAATACGGAATCTCGATTCCTAAACTAAGTGTCTTCATTTTGGTGATATTGAATCATTTGAAAAAAAAGTTTTACTCCAAAACGCTCCTGACTCAAATATGGGCCAAAAGGTAGTACGGTGCCAATAACAGTAAAAAAAAACTCATTATATCAATTCCTTGATCTCCTATATATACTTTTCACCCTCTAATCGATGTTATAATTAACTTCTTGTTGTTCGTCCTGATGCGATACGACATAAAAACCTAATTAATCGTGTTAACTGAACAACCGCAAGCAGACACTGGGTCTCTCTTTTCGGGTCTCATCATTTGGACGTCAATATTTCTTCAGAAAACAAATGAAGACATGCAGGGTTGTCGTCTGAAATCATCAAATTGGCTGGTAAATTCCGTTTCACATACTATATTCTGAGTAAGCAGCATATTCGGAAAATATATGGGTGAATTAAAGTATATTAACAGCACTTTATTTTCTTATAGGGTGTGCATAAATATTCTGTGGATGATACGTTTTGTGGGAAAGGTGTAAAAAATTGACGTCTGTATGATTCGATGCCTAGCAACCGGCCATATAGAAGGAAAGGGTTGTTTTGATGGACTTCTTTTTTTTTCGGACAAGACTCAACCAGTGTCATACAAAGAAAGTAATGAAAAATATTGCCATGGTTATTCTTTTCATGGAAGTTCATTTCTCTTTGATTGATTTGGAGAAGAAAAACATAAATATTGTGTCTGAAAGAGAATATTCAATGGGAAGACTACTATTACAACTATTAACTGTAGTATACCGGATGAAAGTAATTCGCACAACTTGTTTTTTTTACTGTTTACTATTACTTTCAGTCACCGTTTGTTGAAAATCCTCAGAAATTCATGAAATTTAATCAATTCAAATGTGGACACGAACCCTCAACTCCAATTCTCACATTCTATATTACTCGTACTAATAAGCCGCAATAATCTGTTCTTTTATCCAGACAGAAACAAAAAAAAGTTCAGTTGAAATGATGTTTCCTCAGCACTTGTGTAATCTTCTGGAAGCGCTCGAATCTATTCACAATGAAATATTTGAATACAAAGTCTATCCTACCCAAGAATACTTGAACTTGGATGAATTTTAGGACAGTCGAGCCAAAGTAATCAACTCAATGAAAAACTGTACAGAAGCTTCAATACCGATTACAACAGTAACGATATTGAATAAAATAGACATCAAGAGACCACCTTCAAAGGTGATTATCTTTATAATTCAATTATTGGTTTGATCTTTGTGAGGGCATAAACAAATGACAAGTTTTCATCAGCAGACTAGAAGGTTCAGTATCTTCTAGATCGAAATTTGATTCAATATAAAATTAATTGTGCTACAAAATAGAACAACCCATTATCAAGAAAAAATAGCAAGTTCTCAATCTATTTGTCTGAATGATTCTCATAGCCAAAACCAGGAAAAATGTTGATCTTGGCAACGTCGACTGAAACCAAATTAATTCATAGGGTGGGTAAAGAATGCTGCTGCGGCCATCCACCCTCAGGTTCGGTCGTCTCTCTTTGTACGACTTCGCTCGACATAGTCTCGTCTCTTTCTCTGGTACCGTGTTGCGTCGTGCGAACCTTTTTTCTCACGAACGACTTTTTGTACATTCTTGTCTCAAAAAGTGCACCTCTCTTCGTCTGGTCGCTAGATCGAAGGTTGGACGCTCTCTGTCTAGACATTCCACCAGACTGTTGAGATGACCATGGGCGTGCATTCCGGATCGACCGAATCGATTGAATTAGGTCAGACGCCTTCGCGTTCTGAATAATTATAGAAAAAATATATGGTAATCAGTGAACTATGACTAAGTGTACTTGTTCACCGACTGCAATATTACATTGAATCAGCGTTATCGTTCTACCTTAACACTATAATATTTATTGTTCATATTAATTTTCTTGCAGCTTAATGACAGTACCAATTTAATTATCATCATGGAAGACTATTGGTGATTAGTTATAAATTTTTCGAAAGAATTTCACTCGAAAAGGTTAATACAATCACTTCACCTGTTTTGTCAGAAGTCAGAGAAATCCTTAAATACTTTTTGAATTGTTCAGCCAAAAAATTGATGGACACAAAAAATGATAAAATTAAAAAACGTACAGCTTATCCGATCCACCTTGGCACAGAACCAATGACCTATATGCCCAGCAATCTCTGTGAAGTATAGTAAGATGAAAAAACACCTATTATATGTGTTCACTGTTACGGAATTTATCCTAGTAGGTGGTTTTTCTTTCGTCATCTCAGGATGGATTGGAGAAGCTGCACTCGTTATCAAATTCTACAAATAACTACTAATAACAAACATCTATCTATTGCTTCATTTTTATTCCCGCTGCTCTCTGGCAAATATTGCTTGTTCAAATACAGATAAGATATTTTTCATAAAAAATGCATCATATGCATTTTTCAACATAATGGATATCGAGATCTCACATAATGTTGAACTTTCGATCAATGATATCCATTCTCCGATTAGTGAACAACATGTTCCTTGATCGATTTCAGACAGCTCTTAATAGTATAAACAATCATAATGATAGATGGAGTCTTTATTTTCCTGCTTGAGGAAGCAATTGTATAGCGAAACACCTCTGTTAGTGAGAACCGTACAGGAAACTGTGATATTTTTTTCAAATATAGATTTTCATCAAGTATCGCCTATCCCTATCATCTGTACTTCGCTTTTTCCAGGTTTATCTTTCATAAAAGCTATCTGAATTGTCCTTTTTGCCATAGAACATCAAATCATTGTTTAGGCTTATTTCACTTTCGTATATTTCATGTCACCTGTCTCCTGTACAAGTTCATATCAGCTAATAGCGGGATTTGCTTACGAATGATACTACATTTTCCTGTAAGATATTCACCAACAATGGATTTTAAAAACTGCGACACCTGTTGATGAATACATTTATGGCAGTTTTTATGCAGACATCTCAACATCTACACAAAAAACGGAGTTTGCTATGAACGGATAAGCTAAAGCCAGTTGCACTGCAAAGGATGTGAATATCGAGAAGAAAACTGCTATGAATGGTCATTCCTACAATCTCTCTGCATTGGTATTCCATTTTTACTAGAGCCCACATTCAGGAAAAATATTATATCTCAGCCGATGATGAGTATGACCGATTCAAATTGGACGATGTACAAGTGGTAACACATTTACTGTTTCTATAGCCAATTCGTTTTTCCGTCCATTTGTGATTATTGATTGAGCGGACAGATGGAGTAAAATGCTCCGGAATGACGCGTAAAACATATACTGAGGGCTTACGAATGCTACTACGAGAATTTCATGTTGGCTGCCAATGAACCTATTTGCTAACTCAGATGTATCTTTGTGACTCTGTCATCCCTCTTATCATTTTCATACTTACTTTCAGGTGAGTATTTATTTGTACCATACAATAAATAAATGAATAAAATACCAACAAACTTGTGCTAGTAATGAAAATTCATTAATGTCCGACGCCTATGTTGTTTCTCTCTGTTTAACCTTTACTTGTTATACAAACCTCTTTGATGTCAGCGCTCATGGCATTCACAGGTAGATTTTTCGAATTATTTGATGAAGGTGTTTCTGTTTCTACTGGTTTAATAAAGTGTTTCTAGGTTTTCCAGCTTATGAGGTAGACAATCCCTATTATTACTACGTTACATTCATGATTCAATGGGCTTTGAAATGATATATGGAATTCCTGAACGTATTTGGGAATGAAAAGAGGTTAAACGTGTGAGATTGATTTGATCATTCTTAGAATACGATACCATTGAGAGCGTTGAGGAATTTCATGGGGTTCTGAGAATCACAGTTGTATTCTAGTGAACGTTTTTGATTACTAATCGAACTCACTAAGCGGACCCCGCTCCTTATAAACGGACAAAGATTCGCTACATGACATTAATAAAGAAAAAATATTCATTCAATGAATTCATTTTGAAATAGGTATCTTGAAAACACAACTTGATAATTGAAGTATAATCCGTTTAGAATTAAGGTAAAAAATAGTTGGCCACAACTGAGGCAGGTTGCGGTGGACACCAAAATTCGTTTAGTTCAGTCAGGTTACGTTTGACAGTTGTTTGAATGGTTTCTATGTTATACATGATAATTCTCAATTATTTATAGATTCCATTCCGGTACATTCAAATAAGTGAATAGAGCTGTCAATGCTTGAAATTTGACATTCCATGGAAGACCTGATAACTACAACTGTAACACAATGAACTCATTGTGTCATCAGGTGAGAATATGAAATTGAAGACATACAATGTACCTCACTCTTTTGTCAAGAACAGTTATGATCGAACAGTTTTGTGTTATACCCATAAAAGAATTTTAATTATAATACTGTACCTATAAGGTTTAACATGAAGAGGTCTCACGTTTTTCAAGATCCATCGCCTGTCTAAGTAGGAGCACTTAAATAGAAAAATATTGATCGGTCATTTTCAAAATAATGAAACATCGGTAGAACTTCCAAATAGTTTCAATTAATAGATTATTACATATATTGTTAGCATATCCATTAGCTTCAGCTATAGAAATGAAGTGACTTTAATTAAACTATAAGAGAAGCATATCAATTTTATGAAACTATTCATAAAACTAGTTCATATTCCGTATATTAATAGAAATGAATTCTACTCCAGTTGGCGCTGTATATATTATAATTCGCTAGCTCTCATGACTAATTGTCCCGAATGCATATCAGGAGTTTGAGGTCCGCATGTTGAGTTTTGATGTCTACGGGAAACTCGAAATACGTTTTTGTGATTCGTTAGACTGACTACTGTAGATAGGAACTGTAATTTCATGATGACACGCTTACCATATGATATTGAAAGGATATTGCAAAACAGAACACGTATCCTATACCAGCTGAATCGAGTCCAAATATTGTGCAGGAACTTGAATACACTCATGAGTCGAAAATAGACGAATTGACGATACGGAATGTAAAGCCAATATTGAATTTATAATCCATGGGTTATTATCGTTAACTTTCGCGATAACGTGCCCCAGAAATAACACAGAGTAACAATTGGGGTACGTTTGAACCCCCGCCAAAAATTGATATAAACTCGTCTAGTTTTTCTAAATAATAAAATGGACTCAACACATGAGATAAATTCATATATTCATTGTAAAAATCAAAGATTTGATGAAGGTACAACAAAAGCTCAATTGTTATGAAAAAGTAACTGCTCTGTCTTCACTTTACAAATTCGGTTTGACGAGGGCTTCAATTTAGCAAAAATTTCATTCTGTTAAATAAGTTGCTCTCAGAAGATTCGATTCTCCGAAGTATAAATGCATTTATACCAGCAAAATCCAATTTTCGATCGAAAATAGCCATTGACCATCAATTTGTAATTCAACATTTTAAAGGGTACAACTCTGTACCTCGAGTGAGTTTTAAATCTATATAACTACTGAAAAATAATAGGTTACTACAAATCGTCTGGCAACAGTCTTTCTCAAGCATCGATTAGGAGTGAATAAAATTCTGGAAATGCAAAATTAAAGAATACAGAAAATACACCCAAAAATATTCTGTTCGGGTACTTCCCAACAGGGTATGGCGAAGGTTTACCAGAATGGAAACACACTCATCGTAACAGTCTAGGAAACAACAATTCAGATCCTTGTTACTCTTTAGGAACACCTGGTATATTCCTGAAAAACCATTCGGATATTCTTCACAACCATTATCTCAATATTCGGTAATTTTTGCTCGCGAGAAAAAATCGACATAAAAAAAATATTGGCGAGTAATATGCACAATCTTTAATTTCGTTTCGAGAATACAAATTAACGGTATACCTGGATAATTTCATTCAGTCACTGACTGAAAAGATGCCGCGTTCACATTTGACACAGAGGAGTTACGAGTAGTTGGAATGTTCGAAGATGGCCAAACTCAAAGAGATTCGGAGGTCTTCATGACTGAAGCCAGTGTAATCAATCGATTGTGGAGAAGATACCGAAAGACTGGAGATGTGAGAGAACAACATACAGGCCCCGCACAAAAGCCACAGGGCCTGTTCAGGACCGTTTTCTACAGTTGCAGACTATAGTCGGGCCGTTCAAAAGATAGAATTCAAGGCGCGTGAACAGTGAATGCCTGCATCTATATATAGCCTTCGCGGCGTAGCCACGCCTTCTAAACTGAAATAAATGAAGAACTGTTTACATTGTACTGTACTCATTCGTGCTTTGTATTTACGTGTGTTTCGTTAATTAAATAATATGGATGGAAACCAACCTCCAAGAAAAAGATAAAAAAAAGACATTTAGATGTAGGGGGAAAAGATGTAATAATGAACACTTATTAAAAAGCATCCCAAGAGTTTATGGGAGAACAGGGAAATGCGACATTTTTGTTGAATGGTGTAAATCGGACTTGTAACATTGGGGAGAGGAACATTCAAAGAGTGCGTGCCGTTCACGTGATCATTCTATCTTTTCAGCGGCTACACTATAGCTTGTTTCCTGGACTCTTTTGATGTGTGTATATATTTGAAGACTGGGGATGATAAATTAACTGGTTGCGGCTGGTCATCTTGATTTGGAGGCATGATTCCTAATTCAAATCTTAATCTAATTTGACTGCTCTTCCGAAAACATTCCATTGCCATCATTTGAAATGAATTCCTCCGAAAAGCGAGAGAAAACATAATCCCGCCGACAAAACGTCGTAATTAATACAACGGAGAGCCATCCAGCCAACTACTTAATAACACAACCACAGAAAATCCCGGTACAAAAGCCGCAAATCCCACTACACCACTTCATTTTAAGCTCTTATTTACATAAAAAGATGCTATCGATCGATATCCTCTTATGGAATTCTCCTGTCTGTGAATGGAAGATGCCTCTGCCACCGCCTGCCTTCGTTTTAATGAGGAACCCCTCCTCACGCTTTGGATATAATCGGCGATTTAATCGTTTGAAAAGCGAGGCTCAACAGATGGAAGGGAAATGTCAACGATACTCGAGATTCTAATTATTCAGAGGCGCAGATCGCACCTCCAATAACGATACGAAAAGAAATCATTCGATGCCATTTCGAATATAATTACCTTTTCATTTCGAGAAGAGAGTTTGAGAATTGTAAAATTGTGAATTTTCCTCTAATTCATATCATCAATGATGAAAATGAATGCAATTTCTGTTTGATCATTTTCCGATTACTCATCTCAGTGAAAAACATACATTTTCGAAATCTTACTTGCTCTTTAATTCATATTCAACTATATGAATCAAGTATTAATGATATGCAGCGTGTTACGGAATTAACGCATTCATTTGGAAATTCTGAAATGAAATAGTTTCGAAGGAAACCTCAGACACGTTTATTTTCGAAAATAATTTTTGGCATCAACAGCAACACTTATACTTCACAGGGTGATACATCTCAGAGTGATGATCCGAGTAACATTTTTTCTGAATGCTAGACCAAGTATATTCTTAGGTTTTTTAAATCCCCCATGAATGCTTATTTCTGAAAGGTATTGCTCATTTGAATGTCAAAATGCCTGTCACTCTCCGCATGGCAATACCCAGGGCAATATCTATATTTGGCAGAACATTTTCTTGAAATTCCAACAATTCCTACAAAGTCAAGTATCTCGATGCTACGATCCGTAATAATCTCTCATGGGAAAACCATTTGAGAGCGATCGCTAAAGCTGCTTCTCAGAAACTTGGATTTCTATTTCGTGAGAAGAAATACTTCTCGTCAGCTTCTAATGATATATAAGGCTCAGATACGACTTGTCTTGGAATATAGTTCTCATGTGTGGAGTTCGGCACCAATAAATTCACTGAAGCTTCTTGATTCTATTCAGAGAAAGGCAATCCGTCCTGTTGGTGATTTTTCGCTCACAGACTCGCTCACTTCATTGGAGCATCGCAGACGGGTCGGAGTCTTGTCTCTCTTCTATAGATACTTTCACGGAGTGTTAGTGTGTGGTTATTAAGGTCTTTTTCGATAAGAACTAAACAGTTTCACATTGATATTCTCAAAACTGAAAATCAATTGATGACCTGAAATCAGAATTCAAAACTTGTTTATTGCTTGCTAGGAGGAAGGCGTCACTAAGTAATACACTTACCGACGACTTAGTATATATAACCTACGACTTCATGATATATATATTGAATTCGACAGCTTTTGTTTATCAATCAGGCTCAATGGAGTCATGGCAACCTCTCCGAGAGTCACCTTGATTTCTGATGATGAATACAGTTTGGCCAATTTGAAGGGCGAAAATGGTGGCATACTATTGTGTCGCGTACATCTCAAAATGAAAGAAATATCACTTCATCATGTTTTTAGGTGAAAACCCAAGAAACGAACTGAGGAACTCTCAAACATTTGACCAGAATCTTCGACGATCAGTCCACCCACTCCAAGCTGCTCGATTGCAGATTAGCGTTGCACAAATACCATAATCTGTTGAAATCAAATAGTTGGACGATTAGTAGAACACGTTTGGAGACATGAATCTCTGACAGAGGAACTATTTTCACTCAATATACATTATTGCGACTCAACATTCCTCAGATATCGCTGTGTGTTCTACGCCCAACAAAATCGATCCAACAAAGGACGACATTAAAAACACAGACAGCAACTACCGCAACAGAGTGATTAGGAGGCGGTGAAATATGTGTCGATATTTATCAAGCCGAATCCCGGCTTGTCGGTACTGCCAACATAAAATATTCGCCAAGATTTGGGACTAATGAGACCCCTGTCCTAGATTAATGCTCTCCACGCAAGGTGGATGTCTACATTGAGCTTGTTGACGTTTTCATTGTGGGAGAATCCGTTTAAATATTCGCACTTCTTCGGAATGAGAATTAGGTCAATATTGCAGAAATTTGAAATCCTCTTCAGGATCTAGTTTGTGGAAAAATCTAAAAAAATCACATGGAGATCATTACTTCGGCTCTTTTCTCTCATGTAATTCATGGAACCCATCCATTTCCGACCCAGTTTCTTATCCATAAATATGTTACCTCCTGTTATCCGACGCCCCATTCATAAAGTTGCAAAGTTTTCCATTCTCTTGTTGCATTGACTGGAATTAAGGTCTCTGTTATACCATCTTGATCATCTTGGCGGTGCTTCTATTTCAGTTCTCCTATGAGCATTACTGGGTTATGATTACAATAACTCTTATGTTCTGCTCTCACATCATCTTCTAAGTGATTTTGTACCAACATTTCAGGTCCAGTATATTGTGCAGATAGGTTAGGTTAGGTCAGAAGTGAGTGGGTCTGTTCGGCCCTCCACTGCAACCCACAAGGCTTTATTGTGGCTCACACCTATTCAAACTCGACCAAATAAACCCAGCTTCTTAACGAAGCCGATTAGTTTGTATGGTGAGTGATCTTTCAGGTCAGATGGTAAGTGTGAAGCCTTGCCAAACTCTGAAAACCTGATTCGGTCCGCAGCGGGGCAGGCACAAATTATGTGCTGTGCTGTTTTATCATTTTCCAGACAGAGATGACACAAGCTGTCTTCTGACAGTCCGATTCTCTGCATATGATGATTCAAATGACAGTGACCTGTGAGAAGGCCAGTAAGACATCGTAGTTCTCCCCTACTGTAGTCCAACAACTGTTTGGTTTCCGACTTCGAAGGGTGAATAAACGCCTTGGAATGAGCCAATCCTGGAAGATTTTGCCAGAAGTCCATAATCTTCTTGCCATCCAGGTATTCAATGTTTGTTTGGCAAAACCTAAAGCGATGCCAATGACAGGTTCTGGTCGATTAAGCTGCTTGCAGCACCCTCCTTTGCAAGGGAGTCAGCAGCCTCATTGCCTTCCAGGCCAGTATGGCTCGGAATCTAGACCAGAGACAATTTGTTAAATCTTCCTATTGAGGAGAGTCGTTTTTGGCAATTTGTTACCAGTTTGGACGTTAATCGGTAAGAGCCAATGGCTTTCAGCGCCGCTTGACTGTCCGAGAATATTTTTATTGACTTGTGTGTGAGGTTGGATTCTGCCAATCTCTCCGCACACAATTCAATAGCATAAATTTCCGCTTGAAATACGGTCGTATAGGTCCCTAGGCAGGTTGATATCTCTGTCCTGGGTTTGCGACTGAAAACACCTGCACCAGAACCAGAAAGTGTTTTTGATCCATCTGTGAACCAACATTGTGCAGATACTTCTAGCATTGTTTATAGAGATATAGTTGGTCAACCATATGGAAATATCTTTTGAAAGGATGGATACTGCGGGTAGATGATACTAGCGATTTCGTTTCCGAATCATGTCTTTTTTTTCGCTTTTTTCACGTACGTCGTAGACTGAATCACATATTTTCTTGATTACTTATAAATAGCGAGAGATGACAATCAATTCAGAAACAGAAGTGGAATTTTTTGTCGTACATCACTAATGTTTTGAAGATTATTTCAATGCCTAAACTATCATTTCCTTCATAAACTTCTATCGTCAACTCTATTTTGAAGCTTCATAATATTTCTATCAACATTTTAGTCAAACTGACTGACAGAACACTGCATCTATTTTTCCCTCCAGAGTAGGAAACTTTGTCGTGCTTCGTCAAATGAACGGAAATATCGACATTATACTGTATATGACGTAACAAAAACGCTTCAAATCATTTTTACACAGACACTGACTAACTTTAATATATATATGGACTAACTATATCTCTATAAACAATGCTTCTAGTATGCAAATTCATTTGTTTTCATTAATGACCCGGCACCTACTATAGGGAAGAATATCGACCGATGAGGGCGCTAGTGGTGGTTAAACTATATCCACCATTTTGAAATAGTTACCTTGTTCACATTTCTGAAATAACGCGCCAAACGGAAATTCAGTCATCAGTTGCCCTCGCTAGACAAGATTTTGGTGTTTTTTTTGCTATATTTTCATTGCACGAAATTTTCTCGTGAAGGTTAATATAATTGGGTTCATGATGCTTTGGATAGCCGCACAATACTATTCATTGGAGGTGAACATAGATGCATTGTGTTTCAAAATCTAATGATATTTGTTCCAGGACATTTTTTAGTTTGAGTGTAGTGTTAGTGAACCAAAGAGGCTTTTATTACATGGATGATGAAATGCGCCATAACTTCTCCTAAAAATAGACAAACAGACTCACCAGGTAACAAGAAATCATCTCTCTTGAAATGCGAGGAACACACTGAAGCCGCTCTAGGTGGTGATTTATGCAGTTTCAGTTTTATTTTCCAAGCCTTGTACCTGTCGATTTTCTCTTTCAATCCACTCTCCGTAATGTTTGCCACCAAAGATGTATTTCGTGTGGAAAGACAACTTTGGATTTCGGTTCCTAGAGTTGCGGCAACTTGGCACCAAACACTTTATACGGCTCACTGAGCGATCTGCATCCATGATTGTTTGTTATTATTAATCAAAAAAACTACAACTTCAGATGAGATTTCCTGAATCAACACCAAAAAACTCAATAAATTCGCACACATAAAATGGAAGCCGTTTGTTTGTCAAATTACAGCAGTGCGTTATATTTCTGCCAGACGTCGCATAAAATTATGAACTTCCCAATAGAGATTGTTTTTTATTTCCTGTCAAAAACTTGAGTTCTTCACACCACACCACACCACACCAGTTTGAATATCATTATGGGTTTCTAAGGGAATGGATGGGTCCGGCTGTCTGTAAAATATTGATGCTCCATATCAGTTGAACCGTGTATATCGCAGATTTTTTTCTATCTTTTCAACTTGGATTCGTGTGAAAAAATGGCCTTCTTCTGAAATAATGAACCCTTCAATGATGAAACCATTCTTTTCCGAGTTCTTTCCAATCCCCTTTGGTTTTTTAAATATTCCAAGTGTAAAAAAACTCTGTTGCTTGGTGCGCGTGTATCAAGGTAGAAAGAGTCCATCTAAAACAGCTACTTCCCTGTCTATATGGCACGAGGGGCACTGGGTTACATATAAACTACTTTTTCTTGCTCAATTTCTATATTAAACATATAAAAATTGAATCAAATAGATAGCATACATAGGAAATATCTACACAAAGCAAAATAACTTTCTTTTTTATAATAATTCACTCGATTTATTTATAGTTATGAGTTTCGTATAAACTAGGTACATAATACTTTTCTATTACCTATTCTACGAAGGAAAATTCATTACCACAAAAAATTCAGTCTAAACAACTTCACCTTGTTTATTTTATGGATTCATTTTTTTCTATTCATTGATGCACCTTATACCTCATAGCGACTAATCAACCGACGAACGTTGTGAGAAAGTTAGTTTACGACTACCGAGTAAACAAAGTGGAACTCATTCCGAGTTTTCCGACAACGATATAATTTGGAAGGTAAATATTTATACTGTCTTTAGTGGAGGATGACTAGTTTAAATTAATTTACATTTTCAACCATATTCTCATGGTTCAGAACGGTCTTTACAATAAGTTTCTATGGAATTCATTCCAGAGACAGGGTCGAAGTTTGGGGTGTTCATTGTGAATAATAGGAATTACGTCGAATTAGAAATAGAATGTGGCTCAAGCATAGGCGAAGTAGTGATCAAGAACGGTATTCAAGAAGCTCGTTAAAAGAAACAATAAAAGATTTATATTAGTTGTTTTTTAATTTCATATTTATCTTACTCTCTAACGAGTGCCTCCAGAAGATAGTCTTCTGTGGGCAAGGGCAGTAAAGTATCAAGGATATTCATTATTTAATTGATGAAGAGTATGTAAAGTATTTCAGCTTACAAAGTTTGTCACCGTGAGGTATTCCAGCACATGACTTTGCGAGTGTGTGCTGCCTAATGGAAGGAAGAAGAAAACAATTCGAAAAAGGAATAACACAAGTATTAATCTACTGCAAAAAATACGTTCTCCAGAATGTATCAATGCTATTTCAAACATATTTAGATTTCTTGTACTAACTTGTAATACTCCATTTCCATAGGTGTGGTAGAAACAAGCATTTTTCGGTCCTTGCTAAAAGCTAAGTATGCAAAATATCGATAATGTGAAAATTTTTCAGATTCATTTTTTGAGTGGTTCACTTCAACGAACGTTGTATGTAAGGGTATATCCAGAGTTTTTTTCCCAGGTTGTTGACCCTTCATTATTGTTCCCGTCACATCGAACGGTGTATGCAGAGAAACTATTTCATAACTCACTAATAATACAAATTATTTAAGCTTTCATTATGCGAATAATTTTCATGGCCATGAAATTATCTACCACCACCAACACCATAATTGATTTTTTTATAGGAGCTCAACAGATGGAGGAGGAATTTGAATATTTCTTCTTTAGCTGTTAATATCTGGAAGATAGTAGGCCCCTTGTAGCACATTATAAAAATATATATTTATGTGCGACCCGTAATACATAGATTTCTTTGTCTCAGAGTCAACACTAAAGAATTCGGAGATCCGCAGTCTCTACCAATATTAAAGAATAATGAAATCTTACCCCTCTAATGTACTATCAGTTGTTTCGCATGGTATGATTCACTTACCTGGAACAAAAAAAGTTTATATTAATGGTTAAAACATCAAGACACGTGAGTGATTTATTGCCACAGAGTGGTATAGAAAAAGGCCCCTCACTTTCATTATTGAGAAAGTTGGAAAAAACTTTGTGTTCATGAGTATTTTTGGAAATGATTCTGAATAGTCACATTCAGTTTTAGATACGGTTGAAAATTGATGAGCCATTCAGCTATTTTGATCGTCGAAAAAAAATTAGTTGATGAAATCCACCAATCTGAACAAACCAGAAAAAATTGGTCATATTTTCACGAGAACAACAATTTGTGGCATCCTCACAGTCTGTGATCTGTAACATCCTTGAAAACTGACAACGAATTGAATACGGTTAACGTTGTGGATATTACGAATTTGGATTTCCCACGAAATCTATCAATTTCACAGTCACGCCTGACTCTCTGTAGACGACTTCCATGAGATTGAAAATTGTTGGAACGAACGAACACAAACTATGGAGGAATTATTGCTTGTAATCTGCCAAAACTGACCGAAAAAAGGTACTGAGACTTTTACTTTACGAAATCAATTGCATGATGGTTTTTTCTGTGGTAGATGTTGGTGGTGCAATAAATACATTCAACTATCTATATTTGAAATATTATTAGTCTTTAGCAGAGGGGGTCAACCGGTCGATCGCCACTATTACTGCAGGAGATCGTAGCAAGCCAAAAAATATAAACAGAATAGAAAATGCTACATAATTGTGTATTGAACCATGCTGTTTCATTTAAGATTTCAAAAAGTATGTGATTGTTAGATCGCACAGGGTGTCGTCAGTGAAAAGTAGATCTTGGGTCCAACCAAGTTGGCCACTTCTGAGTCTGAAGAAAGTCACCTGAGACAGCATGAAAACTGTGATTCCATTTACAATCGACGTATCTTTGATGAAACACTGGCGGCGGATTATTAATAATTCTATAAGCTGGCATAGGGTTATGTACTGTCAATTGAGTTCGTAAAGACCATATACCATCAGCCTTCATTTCAGTATGGAAGTTTCACAAAACCGTAGTATGCAAATAGTTTAAAGGTGTCATAGATATATCATTACTTCTGTAATGTATCTGATCATGTGTACAGATTGGGATATAATGGAGAATTAGGATTTACATCTTTCCGAATGGGAGTTACAACAGCGAGCTCTTCGAACGTAATTATAAAAAACTCCTTTGTGTGATTTTCACAAGACACAGTCATTGTATAGTGAATCACGTCTGGCGGTTTGGTGAAATGTCTGATGTTCTAGTGGAAGTCACACAAGAAAGTTCTTCAATTACATTATTATGGTTAACATCAAGTATCGGCCAAGTCCATTATTGATTACGTTCTATGAACCAAAACTTATATCTTCAGGGTTCTCAAAGAGTCCAATCAATTGACAGATGCTATAAAAACATCTGAATCCCTGACATAATATATAAGAAAACGAAAAACTTTATATTTTATTGGCATAGTTTTTTACTTTCATGATTATCAATATGTTAGTTAAATATGTTCGGATATATGTAAAATCGTATGTGTATTATTTGAAAGTTATTATTCTGAGGTGGATTAATTCTTTCTCCTTAGTTTTTTCGGGTTTTTAACCCACCACAATCTGAAAAAATGAGAATTAATAATAATAATAATAATAATATTTATTCAGCTCTGAGATCGTTACATTAACAACACAAAAAGTTTGTGAACATAAGACCTATTAGCCTTGTCAGGAGGATCAAATAATGTAAAACAGTAAAAGATGTATATAAGCAAGTGTACATATTGGTTTTTGTGTTGGGATACCAACACGGGTCATTCGCTGTTTTTGAAGAATTCATCGTATGTGTAGTACGCTTTCGCAGACAGATATGCATAAAGTTTGTTTTTGAATGTTGTTGAATAGCTATACAAGTGTGAAAGGGCAGATTTTTATTCTAACCCGATAAGTTGCTGCTTTAATTACAAAATAGTTCGTTCTGAGTCGAAGACTTTCTTTCAGTGAGCAAGTCATATAACTCCAATTTGCTTATCAAAAATACAAGAACTGATCTTCATGAAATTCCGAAACATTAACAACGATAAGTATTATTTAATTATGATTAGTTCTTGTTCCGCAGTGTTCTGGGTTTGTAACCTACCACAATTTGAAAAAATAAGAATTAAAATTGAAATACAAGAACTTATCTTCATGAAATTCCGAAACGTTAACAACGATAAGTATTATTTGATAATCATTAGTTCTAGTTCCGCAGTGTTCTGGGTTTGTAACCTACCACAATTCATCATTAGTTCTTGTTCCGCAGTGTTCTGGGTTTGTAACCTACCTCAATTCGAAAAAATAAGAGTTAATATTGGAATGTATACAAGTGTAGGTCAAATTTTTAATCCACTCCTAAAAGTTGATATTCGTCAAATATTCCAAATCTGTCATAACATTTTGTCCTTCAGGAGGGGCAGCTATCCGCGATCCATATCAAGCGAACTCATAGATATGCATTCTTCACCAGACAGCATGATGAAAGCAGATTCCTTTAATTTTCGTTTCCTGCCATTGCTCTCTTTCGTCATAATTGTCATCGTTCCATTCTGCTGTGTGATCTCCATCGGCAGTAAGAATGTGTTCTGATAATTTCTGTCTGTTCCTGATGTACACCTTGTGAACACATCCTTATTGCCGATGGATATCACACAATAGAATGGAACGACACTAAAATTATGACGAAAGAAACAGGAAACGAAAATTAAAGGAATTTGCTTTCATCATGCTGTCTGGTGATGAACGCAATCTTGATATGGATCGCGGATGGCTGCCCCTCCTGGAGGACAAAATGTTATGACATATATGGAATATTTGACAAATGTCAATTACGAATATTGCCAACAATGGATATTTGCATTTGAACAGGAATTTGCGTATAAGTTTTGAGAACGGAAACGTATTTAGTTTCCGAAATGTTATGGAATTTTTTTTTCATATGTATATATATATATATATATATATATATATATATATATATATATTAGTTTTTATTATTTTTTCGATAGTGAAAATTTGAGATACTCATACGAGAAGTTGCTGAATAATTGAACTTGTTCTATCCAGAAAGAACTGTTTTTCAATATGCGCAGCAACTTTTTGGGGTAGATTAAAAATCTGCCCTCCTACACTTGTATAGATTTCAATCAAGGTTACAAACCCAGAAAACTACGGAACGAATATTTATACACCACAAAATAATGACGTTCAGACAGTAAATTAGTTCCTGGTTTTTTCTCGAAAGGCAAAATTCAGTTATACGTTATATGAGGAGTTGCTGGCTGAAAGAACGTGTTCCACTAAGCAGAAACTGTTTTTAAATGAACGCAGCAACTTTTAGGGGTATATAAAAATCTACTATCTGAAACTTTTTTTTCAGATTGTGGTACGTATGTGTATCATTTGTATTTGAAAAGAGTATTTGTATATTAGGATCTTTTCTCTCATATGAGGACAAAGTGACCGAAGGCGAGCTCATAACTTGGTTCACCCCGTATATCCATGACATAAAAACACCAGGATCGTACGACTCAATATTCGGCGATCTCGTGTTAACCACCACGTCCGTTCGACCTTCCAGTGATAACGTGATTACGGGAGATTATTCTTCGACCTTCTCTGGCGGAAGCCGGCATTAGAGCTTAATAAGGTCCGTCCCGTCGCTACTTTGTCTGGCACGGCTCACTACGATTCGCCGCCGCCGCCGCTCGTTCATGGCCCACTTTAGATATATCGTGAGTAGTGAACTTGAAAATGGCGACGTACAGTCTATCGTAGTCGATTACTACGGTTTTTGCTTTTTACGAGTCGCGGACTGTTTTCCAGGAAAGGGGAAATAATGAAATGGAACGCCTGCTTCGATTGTGATCCTCGGAATTTCGTGGAATCACGGATGTTCGAGTGGCTTTCATGTTTATCCGGTATAATTATGATTTCTGGGTGCTTTTGTTCTGCTTTCAATTGTTTCTGATTGAGTAGATTATAATTGACACTGAAATGGAAGAATGCGCCAATACCACGAACGTGTTTCACAATCGACGCAACAAAAAAAACGTCAATAGAAGTAGAATTGATTTATTTCTGAACTGATCCTATACACAGGTATATAAATTATTAGGCGAAATGAATTGAATTAAGTGAAGTGAGAAAGAATTTGAAAAAAGTGTAATAGACAACTACTTAACCTGAAATTGATGCGCTATTGACAAAACGCTATTATTATCATGATATATTAATGGAACCTATATGGCCCCAAAAATGATTCCTGTGGAACTATCCAATTTTAACTTCTATGACTCAAATTATTTCAGACATCATTTTTTCAACACTGTGACACTCTAGAATTCTTTGCACGAGCAATTGAAAACATTCGGCACTAGGAAATTTAAATGTGCTTGATAAAAGCGTTATCGTTATATGGACCAATCTACGCATATTTTTGTAACTTTTTTCTCCTTTTCAAGAAAATGCCTGGTCATGGAGTTGACGTTTGTTGGTTTAGCTAGACTTCGCCACCAAATGACAGAAACGCCAAATTTCTGTATATGTGAATGAACGTAAGACCATTCACCAGATTTTCAAATTTCGAATTTAAATTACTGAAGACATTTATCAGCATCCTTACCTTCTTGAAGAATAGGTTATAGTCTCCACGAACTCAGTTGAGACAGCACAGAAACCTATGCCAGCTTATAGGATTGGTAATAATCTGCCGCCAGTGTTTCATCAAAGATACGCTGACTGTAAATGGAATTTCAATTTTTATGCTGTCTCAAGTGAATCCGTATAAACTTCAACACCATATTAGCCGATTGACATTAATGTACTCTTTCTTCAAAGGGCATCCGTTTATAAAGCTATACCTAATTAGACATCACGGCAATTTCGGTGCGATTCAGTATTTATTGTGATGCCACAGCGGCAACGATAAGATACGAGTAGAAGGACGTGGCGGTTAATTAGTTGGAGAAATAAAAGACAATTGACGTGTCCTACAAAGTCTCGCAAGATGAGGGTACGCCGTGAACACACATGTATACGGGCGGGCTACGTTCCCCAGCCTCGTACTCATTCCAGCGCTTTCTTGCGAGACACATCAAAGGAGGCTGAATTGAACAATAAACCGTCATTATGGGACTTCGAGCCGGATAATGCGTAATTTAATTCGTGGAAAAACGATCGAGTGTGCTGTCGCATTTACCGTGACCGTCGACTGACGGCTGATTTTTATTTGCTAGGTTTTCGCGCAACGTTCGAGTTGCATTTAATTGGTGGTCAGTCGTTCGGTTTGATTCCGACAGGAAGCCGCATCATTACTGAATCCAGATACTTTTGTCGATGTGTATGTAGTAGTAATTGGGAGGGATTCTAGATTGTTTTCATGGTGGGAAATCATTTCAATAATTGACCCTTCATTGAACGAATTCTAGGTTCAAATCAGTTACTAGAAACTTAAAATTCATGGATTTCTTGTAATCAAATCGACAATGAACATCATCCACCAGTTTTAAGAATGCTTACATGCAGCCAGATTAGAAAAAAACAAAATTGAAATGAGAAATTGGACTCATTGATCAATAACCGTCGATGTAAAGACAAATTATTGGTTTTCTTCAACGTTTGCGATGAATCTCAAATTAGGGTGTTTGTTGTATGTACCAACCCTCAAAATCTGATTTCTTCTTTATTATAATGGGCATTCCCCAATTCATGTTGCATATTTGTCACATACATTTTTACAAGGTGATGGATCGAAATGATGTCGGGAGTTAATTCTGCTAAAGTGACGGAAATATATAAATGACGCAACCATGAAATCTAGAAAATTTGGTTTGTTTGAATTCTATTGCATGCTAACTTGGTTATAAACCTCATGATAATTTGGTAATTATTTCAATTATTAAAAATAAATGACAACTTTGTTTTCCTAACCATAATTATGTGAATATAATGTTGACTACTATTTCTGGTCCGTTCAGTTTGTCCCATACTAACTGGGATACTAAAATTCATCATTTTATTTTAACGAGGGCGATGGCCATATACTGCTTTTCCAGCTTGAACTGTGGAAAAACAAAGTCGAATCATCATCTGCTGGACAAATCATCTGAGTTTACCATTTTATACATGTCTGGCATAATTAACGATCTGATTAAAGAACAAACTGGTTTTGATTAATTTTGCAGACGTAGACGGGGTTATTGTTAAGCAAAACAAACGAATGTTTTCAATTTCAATAGAGAGTTCTTTCACATTTTCGTCCGATTACTCAGAAGATGGAGCTATTAAAATGTTTTCACCTTCTTGAAAGGCAAAGGAGAGTGGGTAATTGTCGTTGTTTTTCTTTCCCAACGGTTGCCAAATGCATCATGTCCTCTCGTTTGGGAAGTCCATTACTCCTTTCAGCAATGCCGTATGAGTTATTTTTGATCCAACTGGAACATCAAAATAATAAATGCTCTAACATCGACCTGATTTAATAATAAACCATATTTTGTACTCATGCATTTATGAAAATGAAATGGTGATATCATTTGGTGGTCCAAATTTATAATGAATACATTTTTTTTGTAAACAGTAAGTGGCGATTCCATTTCTTGACGGATGTCCAGTTGATTTTTTCTTTTTCATTAACAATTAATTCAAGTAATTGAAAATACCGAAAACGAAAACTGGGTTCAAATTTCAAGTGGCGCATAAGAAAAATAACCTGACAGAATTTGCATGCAGCTTTCGTTTTTTTTTCAATTCGGGACATATATAAATTTGCTGATTGTCAAAGAATTCATTACCAATAGACGAAAAGGTAAACGATCCTACGTTAGAAAGAACTATTCCTCAATAAGCAGTCTTCAAACACTATTAGTTGCAATGGAAACTCAATGATAAAAGCAATATATTCTTAAATATGAGTAAAATCTATTTGTATATCCGGAGTGCAACCAGTTTAGTCGACCAAAATGTGTGCAAACCCATATTTTGTCAGCTCCAAAGGACTTGACTTTATAATAATTTGAAAAAATCATGAAACCGTATGACAAGGCTTCGAAATCGAACATAAAAAAACGTAAATCAGAAACCAGGTTTCTTTTAGTTGGAATCTAATCGCAGTAATACTCGATCGAAGCTGCTTAGCCTTCAAATTTTTCATTGTTATAATAATAATCAATATGCTTCATTGAAAAAAATTCTAAAGTATGGAACTGTCTTTTATTTCCTCTAGATGTATCTCTTGTGACTCAGAAGGTGTGAGCAAGCATTCTAGTATAAATTTCTCCTCTAGTGATGCAACAATAAATATTTGAGGTCATAAAACACATTCATCAAACAATTTCCAGTGAAAAAACTTAAATAATTATGCTGACCATTATAATTTTCAGTCAATTGTTCTAAAACTAAAATTGTTTGTTTCCGTTAACCAGCTGACGAACGTAAACCCTCAGAAGTCGAAACTTGTGCGAGCAATGAATCAGAAGCAATGAACAAAAACAGATGTAAAAAAAGAAAAAAAGAAACAATATACCGAGACAAAAAGTGCATCATTTATCTCAAAAAAAAATGCTTACCGATGTTGACAGCCACGGTAGGCAATTTTTCAAGAGAGAAATGTTAACTTTTGCGGATGTTTCTACACTATTTTATTCAAAATCATTCGAAATGATTTCATGAAATTATTATTATCGTTGAACACAAATTTTTATAATAGGGACACAGTAAAATGAATAATGTAATACAAAAGAAAAAACATATAGATCAGTTCAAATAGTTGAAAAACGAATACTAATCATCGACGAAAAATATTTTCCAAAAGCTTCAGAGAAGTAGTAAATAAAGATAGACACATACATCAAATGTCATTCTCAAGCAGAGAAAAAATCTTTGAGGTATCGTTTGAATTTGACAGGATTGAATTGTTGTACATTTTGACCGAGATTCTAACACCATTATGAAGGGATTCCTTCGCACCTTGTTCAAATTCAGTTTGAACTATTCACTTTTTTTCATTTTTTCAAACAATCTCTGTGATTCTTTGATTCCTGATCAATCTTTCCAGGGAGTTTTGAATTGAGAATGTTCATTGCACTAATCGAAGATCGTGTAAGTTTGGATCGCTGACGGCTAACAGAAAATTATAATCGCGCTATGTGGCATGGTAGGGTCTAAAGCACTGATTCCCAAAGTGGTCCAGATGGACCCTCAGGGGTCCACGAGAGACTGGACTAGGGGTCTACGTTGGCGTGACCAAAGAATGGGGAATATATGGGAATATAGTAGGAGTATAGCTGCAGGGGGTCCACTGGAACCTGCAAAATTTAGAAAGGGATCTATGAGAAAAAAAAATTGGAAACCTCTGGTCTGAATAATGACCAGTCAATCTTCAGAACGACTTTGTAATCTACCTGTATGAGAGCGTGTTCACTGGGTAAAAAGAATATTGATTTGTATTCGACCACAATTCATTCAACATTAATATTCCAGTAGAGTTCAAATGGTTGATCACTGACGATAACCCAAACGCCAATTTGTTCAATTGTTTCAAAAGCACTCAATGGATACGACCCAGTATTCACCATTCTCTTTCAAAACACATACTTTTATTGAACTTTTTGAGAAATGGATCTGAACAGCTTTAAACATCGCTACTTTGAATAAATCAGTTCGGAGCGTAATCCCTTGAGCCATCCCGGTCGAGTAGCAGACTATGAATGCGAGACTTAACCCCATTCTTCAATACACTCACCTCCGGAGTCAAGAGCTTTCATTACATAACTTCAAGATGACTTGAAAAAACTCCAGCGTGTACTTCGAGCGATGGTCTGATGGAACTGCGTTTCCAACTTTGTGGAATTGAGGGTAATAATCGCGAAGTTCTTGCGGATTCGATTGAGTTATTCATTAGGAAGCGAAGTTTTTCGCTTCGGAAGTTATATTACGGTGATCACATTCCTTTGCGAAGTATATAATTAGTTTTGTCAAGAGTTAAATCGAATATTGATCCAGCCCTCGCGATGTATACCTATAGGTGTGAGAGATAGTAACTCTGTCGTGATCGGGATTGTCGATATCCCACATATTCGTGTATCATCCTCGTACCATAACAATTTTCAACGTTCTATCAACCACTGAAATCATCCGATACAAGATATTCTCATCCTATTTTCAATAAGTCGCCACTGTCCCCTTTTTTACAATAAAAGAAAGAAACATCCTTGTTCTTTATCTCCACATCAGATTATTTCTCTATATTATTACCCGTCACAGAAGATATTATTATACCTTTCCATCAAAAACCTAATTTTGGAATCCATCATTTTATACTTGACGTTTTGAGGTTGAGAAAGACGTTGCCTCTAAAAAACAAAACAAGCTGAAACCTCTCGGAGAAATTCTCTGAGTAAGGTATTGGATTATTATTATGACACAAGAGACATAAATTTACTGCCTATACCAACACATGAAACATCTTTTTTGAACAATAAATTTATAGTTATATAATAATTCCATTTAGCCATGACATCAGGGGCCTGATTCATAAAATTACAAGTCTTGTAACTACAAGAGAAAGACAATGCAGGTACGGGTGAAAAACGAGTAAAAAACAATTATTTTTCATCGTCTTTCTTTGTGTTTCTCTTGTAGCTACAAGACTTGTACGTTCTTGAAACAGGCCCCAGGAGTCTCCAGTCATTTCCATTCAAGAGAAGTGTAAAGAATCTTTCACCTACAGAAACTATACTCTATAATAGGGGAGCCCAAGCGGGGATTTCGGGATTCACTAAAGCGCGGCAGATTAATATACAGGGGGATACCTTGTACCCGGTTAAGTACTTCCACCATATATGAGCCTTATATATATGGCCGCCGGTCAAAGGAAAAAGATCCGATTAGTAAAGAAATTGATCATTTGAAATTCTCGAGCGCGTCAGATAAGGTAGGGTGGGTTAGTAACATCCTGAAACGTATATTCCACTAATCTGAAAATTCGAGAGTGACCTAAAGAAGGAGGATGGCTATAAAGTTGTAAAAAAAACGTCATCTCGACATTCTCGGGCGTGGCTAATTTTATTTTTATTCTGAAGGGAATAATTCAAGAATTGCAAAAAATATATAATATGACGATTTCCACAAGCCGAAATAATAAAAATTCATCGATAAAGTTTGATGTGTGCAGCTACGTGATGCCTATATTCCCCTCTCCACGTTTCTATTTTTCTCTCACTTTTTCTCTATCTATTGCTCTCTCGCTCCGTCCCCACTCCGGTTTCTGTTGCCATAATGCCATGACAGTTGATCATACTCGTTGGTGTCATGATATTGTTTACAACGAATATTCAACGTTTTAAAATTTTGAAAATCAATTGCTTATAATTATTTTCTTATAACTACAAGTATTCTACTGAAAAAATTATTCATTTTTTTATTTGCATGCTTTTTCCTGAGCTTTTCAATTAATTGAGTTCAATGATTGAAACGAATAAAAAAAATATTTAAAATGGGCAGAATAGGCGAATCCCTCCAGATAATCGTTAGATTATGAGACTGCAACGTTTAGGGCGTGAAGATGAACCATATATAAATGACGAGTTTTTTTCACATTCTAATAACGGCCGCGAGTCTGCGTCAAATCCAAACCGTCAGATTATTACTTATATAAGAGCTTTTTTAGGTTCACTTAACATTCCCTAAGAAAAACCTAACGCGCTCGAGAATTTTTTTTTTCATTTTCAACCCTTACGTACGACCACCCCCATCATGGGAACAATCAGATTAACATACGTACATTTTTAAAAATATGTAGGACATAGATGATATCAATATCTGACGCGTTCGAGTATGTCCATGCAATACATTGTATAATTTTTTTTTTATCATCTAAGCTCCGCAACCCAATAGGTCTCTATGACGCTCGAGTAAATCCCATCGTGGTCTCTCCTACTACTACAAAATTAGCATGTTCAGAAGAAAATTGATAATCCTAAATAAACCATCTTCTGTATTATCCACACTGCTCTTTCACTTCCATGCTTTTTATTCATTTGTTTGTGTATTGAAGCTAATATCGTAGATCACTAAAATGTACGAATTCCTTATGTAACATATCATCATGTAAATGATCTACAAGATAAATAATCTAACATTAATAATTAAAATAATACTTCCACTGTTTTCACTTGAAAAATTAAAAAGACCCAATCTCTTCTTATGAAAATTTTGTTAAACTTCAGTACTTGACCATCTGATTACATTCGAGCTACAGGATGTTGAGGTTAGTTATATGCCCTTATCATTTTGAAACATTTCGAAAACGGAATGGAAGAGCTTTCTAGGAGAAACAAAAAATTATTTTGTTCTCTATATAATATCTATAACATCTACTCATAATGATTATTGTTTTGAATTGGACTACAGAGTCAGAGGACTATTATCAAAAGTGAGGTAATTTCTAAGAAAGCATCATCTAAGCAGAACGAAAACAATAAACAAATGAGAAATATTATCAGATATTTTGTTTTTTGAAATGAAATATCTTGTAGAATGTAATTTATATTGGATCACACCGTGGCTTGGTTTATGACGAGTTTTATGTATCGAAATAGATTTGGAGATGCTGTTATAAAAAAGTGAATGTTCCAAAATAGGCAATGAAAAAAGCAATTTTTTGAGGATATTTTTATCCTGCTTCCATCAAGAAAATGAGTAAGCCCTTTCGCTGCATCCATTGAAATTTGAATTATTTCGTGATATATTTGTTTTTTTGTGCTTGGCCGACAGTTCGGCGGTGCTAATTTCCTTGAGTGCCCCCGATCCTGAATACAAAGTCAGATTGCTTTGTTCCTAGTTGCTTTGTTCGTCTGTGTACCTAGTTAACACCGACTGTTTGTAAAACTTTTCGAAGAGCTTCGCCACAGAAACTTTTCTTGTTTTCGCGTATTCAACACGCCTGTCGACCCAGGCATCCCACGATCCAGATCATTTTATACTTGATTAAGGTGTGTTGGCACTATCTGGACGGAATATTTATTAGGCTAGCCGCAAAAACATGCGCGACGACTCTTAGGTCAGGAGTAGTAAATATTGGCAAAGCTGTAATGTGTCGTAGAAAACTTATCAGTGGGAATACTCGACGAATAATGTATTCCATGGAAATACCGGCCTACAGTGTGGAAAAAGTTTTTTGAAATAATATTAACGAAAAGGTCCAGTATGAATTTTTCCCTACGTTAAGTCTGGGGTTGATTTTTATAAACTCTCCTGAACCCATAATCATATAGACTAGTCATAACATCCATCTTTTTCTTTTAAAGACTTTCAGGACGATTTCGGAAAGATTAAAAATTGGTGGAGTCTAAGGAAAGAGTACTTAGTTCCGGCAGAATGTTTTTGATCCGCATCCATTGCTCTTACTTCATTTTTTCAAATTGAAATCCTATGTCTGAACTATTCATCGAGTACCTAGTTCAATTCAGACTTCTGAAGATTTATTTCCAAATTGATGTAGCGAAGTGAGAGGATCCGACAAACTATAGTAGATATCTGTTATTCAAGAAATTACCGTGATACAACTTACATAATATACCAATATAGGGTTATTTACAGATTTGTTATACTGTGATAATTTCCTAAAAACATATTCTCATTGCCAATGCCCTTTGAATAAGCCGCATACGTGGGTACTTGGCTATATTGAAAAAATTAATGGTAAGAACACAGGCATTGGTATTCAATGAATGAAACGAATTACTTCTTTTCCCTTCTCAGGAATCGTTCTTCACCCAGAACATCGCCACCTTCTCAACTCTTCAAAATTGGGCTAAACGTTGCTAAAAATTATTAAAGAAATTTTATATCAGAGATTAGGGCTCTTCTACAAGTTTTTCACGCCGATTGTAATCTCTCTGTATTACAAGAGTACTTTATGACTGATTTCACAGTACGATTGCATATTTTCGTATATAAAGCAAAGGGACATTATGAGCATTATTAACGAATATTTTTCTCATATATAAAATGTACCATAAGAGCAATGCAATTATCGAAAACTTGCAGCGGTAATTGCATTGTATCGAGTCACCATAACACATTTGAAACCGTATCGCTAGACGTCAGTAAACAACACAAATAAATGTCAGATAGACTTCAAAAATAGAAAAACATTTCGCGGTTTGGTGAGTGCTCCATACAATCTATAGAGAAAAGTATAAATGAACAAAAAATAACTTTTCCTTGAGAATTTCTTTATTCGTGAAATATTTCAATGACTTACATTCGTGCATAAAAATAACCAGATGATTTTGCATTCAAGTGTGATATCTTATACAAATTGCATTCGGTTATTTACATATTTTGTAAAAATATGAAAATAAACTTGCAATTTTTAGATATCACGCGTTCTTGCAAAATTATCGGTAATTTTTATGCACTCGGGCAATTATAACACAAAACATAACTACATATGTGAAGTGTATAAGGAACACATTCATACGAATCAAGTTTTTTCGTAAAATGTAAATTATATATTAATTTTTTTCTAGTTAGTAGTTAGGCGAGAAAATTCATGGTATGTTTCTGATTTTCGGATTGCTTTTGTTGATATTTCAAATATTTTGAGATTAACAATACTGGTTACCCTACTTTTACCAAAAAACTATTTCACAATGTGGAAGATAGTTGGCTTTTATGAAATTTCCCGCAGCACATATAAGTTGTGATATTCTCCGTAGTTTTTTGAGTTCTTAACCTACCAAAATCTGAAAAAATGTGAATTAATACTAGAAACTATACTGACATACACTAAAGAAACTAACATTACAGAAAATACAAATTGTATTTATCGATTTCCTTATTCATGCGGTCAAAAATATATCGGTGAAACGTACAGACCTCTAGAAGTGCGATAGTGTGATCATCAAGAAAAGACAAATTGGTGGTCTTAAATTATCAGAACACATTCTCACTGCCGATGAGATTATACAATACAATGGAATGACATCCCAATGATAGCAGGGGAAAAAGTAATAGCAGGAGACGCAGCTTTCTTCATGCCGTCTGCGGCTGTTTGCATCTCTAACACTTCGGTTGATATGGATCGCGCCTGGCTCCCATTCTTGAAAGACATATATGTCAAACCTCAAATTTTTGAAATTCACAAAAATCGAACCTAGAAGAGAATATTTGTAAAATTTTCTGAAACGGAAGCGGCTCTGGTTTCCTGAACGTCAACGAAAAGTATTTTGATAAAAATCAGTGCTTTTTTTGATAGGCAAATTTGAGAATTACTAAAAGTTGCT
The DNA here is from genome assembly GCA_032362365.1 of Zygogramma bicolorata. Classification (NCBI taxonomy): domain Eukaryota; kingdom Metazoa; phylum Arthropoda; class Insecta; order Coleoptera; family Chrysomelidae; genus Zygogramma; species Zygogramma bicolorata. Next base: position 137,328 of record JAVJAQ010003623.1, read on the forward strand.
AACCAGGGTGGGGCAAAATCTGATTTTTATTAAAAAAATAAAAAATCATTGATATTTTTTTAAATCATGATTTATTTGATTTTTTGATTCTTTAAATTTGAATATAAAATTTGAACATTTTGATTCTTTGAAATTATTGTTGATCATTTCAATGTATAAGTCTAAAAATTTTAATACAATTTGCAGCTCAAAACCTTGTGACAACGCATTTGTCGCGCTTCTTGCAAGAAAATTCATGTCGCGATTTGTTTTCCTTCTGTCCTATACACTCGCTATATACAGTGCCGAGTGAGGCACGAACACGAACGCGTTTGTTGTGTTTTTTGCAAGAATATTCCTGTCGAGGCTTGTTTTCCTTCTCAACCTATAAATTGACGTTGCCCAAAAATTTCACGCATTTCGCTAGTTGTACACTCGGATATTAGAAACAGATTAGGCATAGAAAAAGGAGGAAAACTCGTGTTTTTGTTTAAATTGTATAACGAAAATGAATAGACTGAAAATATACAGTTATAAAATTTAAGTGTTACGTTCAGTTTAAGAATTTTGAATTATGTACTTCTTTTTTGTTGTTTTTGCTAAAAGCAGATACTCCTTTTGATCTTTGAGAAAACTTTTATATTATGTTGTTATCTGGCTCTGATAGGAAAAACAAAAATTGATTTAAACCATGATTTTAATTTTAAAAATCAAGCGATTCAAATCATGATTTTAATCGTGATTTTAATCACTTGATTTTAATCAGCCCAACCCTGTTGCTAACTAATAGAACGGGTTCCATTAAGGGGGAACCGGAAGAAACTAGTTTTTAATTAAGGCAGCAACTTATCAAGGTAGATTAAAAATTTGCCATTCTACACTTGTAGCGTTTCCAATATTAGGTCTTATTTTTTCTAGGTTGAGAACCCATGAAAAGTACGAAGAAAGAATCCATCCACCCGAGCATCCACCACAAAATAATGACATTCAAACACTATTCACCTTGTATCTCTTGGAACAATACCTGCCATGATTTTTGGAACTCGAGCGATATTTTTATGTGTGACAATTTAACTCATGTATAAAATATCCCCTGTGCCGCCGTGATTTTGTCATTATGACGGCGGAAAAACTTTGCCCTAAGTTTTTCAGCGACAAAACAGAACCTAACTCTTGAAAGCATGGCAACCAGAATTGTAAACAAATCTTTGACGGCGTCTTTGTCAATTTTTCACTTGCGTTGTCAAAAGAGTATATCTGATCTGTGAAATATAAGAGTTGTGTTTTTAACAATTGTACTTTTCCGTTGAATTGAATTAACTAAACTGTATTTAATAAATTACCGTATCGAATTACACTCGAGCTTTTTTTTATCGAAGAAAACTTAACATTTATGATTCGAGTTCAGTTGCCTTCCGGCAAATTAACTCAAAAAACTGCCAGGAAAAATTACTCGTCCTACGGACTCGTTGCCAGGCAACAAAATTCTCATCGAAATGTCAAGTTCACTTCGACAAAAAAAAGTCTCGTGTAATTATAAGTGACAAATACACTGCAGCTCGTACAAAGTCGTCCATCAATAATTATTAAACTTAACAAACGAAAATTTTTACAGCTCAAAGTATTTCTTCTTTCGAATGCACATTGATGAAAATTGGCCCAATATATCTCTCACTACCGCTTGGTCTATCTGGGCTCATTTCTCCTGGCCTATTTGACGGGTCGTCTTGCTACGTCGAATTCTTCCTACGGCGAATTCTTGCTACGTCGAATTCTTCCTACGTCGAATTCTTCCTACGGCGAATGTCATCCCCTCCACTGACGTCATTGAAACACGAACATTTCCGATGATGTTCCATACAGTCCATTGTGGAAAGTTCGCCGTAGGAAGAATTCGACGTAGGAAGAATTCGACGTAGCAAGAATTCGCCGTAGGAAGAATTCGACGTAGGAAGAATTCGACGTAGGAAGAATTCGACGTAGGAAGAATTCGACGTAGGAAGAATTCGACGTAGGAAGAATTCGACGTAGGAAGAATTCGACGTAGGAAGAATTCGACGTAGCAAGAATTCGACGTAGCAAGAATTCGACGTAGCAAGAATTCGACGTAGGAAGAATTCGACGTAGGAAGAATTCGCCGTAGGAAGAATTTGTCGTAAGAAAAAATTGGCGAAAATATTCGCCCTTCTCTCTCTAAATATATCACATCGCAGACAGAACATCTCGACAACGACGTCATCAGATGAACGATTTGTACCGAAGAACTCCTTTTTCGCATTCACAGTGGGATTCATTCATTAATACTCAAGATTGTATAACTTTCTGAAAAGCATTCTGTTGGCCACATAAATGTGTAACTTTGCGCCAAATCAACCGTCTCCGTATTTCTTATATTATTCGAAAACATAATAGTGAGAGTTAAAGTTGAAATACCCGATATAGTCTGTAATACAAAATGTAATATTCATATCAATGGCTATTTTCGACCTTGGATTTGAATTTGGAAGGTAATAGGGGTCCGAAATATTTGCGTTCGAAATCCTTTCAAGTAGTGAACTGAAATGAAAGGACTAGGCTACAAGCCAATAACACTTTTTGGGGGGTCAAATGACCCATCATGAAACATATTCAGGACGATGTTGCTATATGAAACAATAACTTGTAGCACTATGTCGTCAGTTTTCACTGATACAATCGACTATTAACAAGGCATAACTGATTGTCTCAGCAAAAAAAAATGTTACTGTCGAAATTTCTCGTACGTCTTTCTTCAATATGATTGATTCAGAAAACCCATTGAGAAAAACCCCGTCCCATATGATAATAACGGTACCAGGAGCTATAATTCATCTGAAACAAAAATTATCGGCTTTCAATCACATCATGTTTTTCAGAATCTAACGTCTTGAAGAAAGCCATATGAAAATCATTAGTCCGTAACTCCCCATTGTTTGTTGGAAAATTCAGTCCGTTGAACCTCTAAAAAGTGACGAGCATAGTGCTGGAATTTATAGTTTCATATAGCAGCAACGTCTTGAACACAATTCATGCTGCATCATATGTCTTCCCAAAAAGTGTTAAGGACTTGAAATCTACAACCCTTTTTTTACCACCTCACTACGGTGTGAAATCCAGAAGCGTCACATTTTTCACCTATCTAGTCAGAGATGAGACCGTTAGCAATGATGAGACGTGTATCGAGTTTGCAGAAAAGAATAAAAAAAGCAGTAACTTTTCTTGATGTATGTTATCGATGTTGATCACTTCATGTATTATAATTTCATATTTTTATTTTATCAATAATCAATCAATATGAATGAATTTCACCGTAAATGTGAAAGAGGAATCCCTTGGTGCATCCCGTTTTATTGATGGAGTCGTTAACGAGATAATTTGGCGGCAATGTTAACTAATTCTGAATTATTTCTATGGAGAATTCTTCCTACGTCGAATTCTTCCTACGGCGAATTCTTCCTACGTCCAATTCTTCCTACGTCGAATTCTTCCTACGTCGAATTCTTGCTACGTCGAATTCTTGCTACGTCGAATTCTTGCTACGTCGAATTCTTGCTACGTCGAATTCTTCCTACGGCGAATTCTTCCTACGTCGAATTCTTCCTACGCCGAATTCTTCCTACGGCGAACTTTCCACTATGGGGTGTATGGATCATCATCGGAAACGTTCGTGTTTTGATGACGTCAGTGGAGGGGATGACATTCGCCGTAGGAAGAATTCGACGTAGCAAGAATTCGGCGTAGGAAGAATTCGCCGTAGGAAGAATTCGACGTAGGAATACGCACCCCTATTTGAACTCAGTCGTTACACAAACAGTTGTCTGAGATGTGCCTTTTAGAGGTGATGATATTATTTTAAAAACATTTCTGGCGAGCGCATATGCAAACTTGGAGTTCGAAGATACGGATCCTTTATATGGACTCGAAACGGTAAATAGTCGCCCAGTTTAGAATGATGTACGTGATTTCGTTGACTCTAGATGTAGATATGCCTTCGAAGTGAATAATAAATGTCACGGAATGTTCGACTGCCACTATGATAAAACATTTACAGAACAAATGAAGTTCATCCGATGGAAACCTGGTCCAAAGATTGAATAAAAATAACGTAATCTACCAATTAGATGGGACTCAATGTAACATGTGCTAATGACATAAATTCTGGAAATTTGGCAAATTTTTCTATTGATTTGATAGGAAAGTGATTCACTTCGTAATGATTGATCCATTAACCAATGGTTTGACGGTTAGTCACCATCTTATTCCAAATGGTAAACAAAATGTGGAGTAACCCACGAACAGTTTAGATTGTTTTGATAAGTTTGATGGACCCACAGAACAGGTAGCACTCACAGTGTTCTTTACCTAAAATGAAAGGAACTGAAGTACATAAAAATAAGAATAAAAGAGGCTGAAATTCGAAACGAAAAATTAAAAATTAACTTTTATCGAAAGGAAACTGAAAAAAACTTCAAATATTCTGAAAAATACTTAATAACGATTTATTTTCCCAAGAAACATATACATGCTTATTGTAGGGAAAATTAAACTGATGCCATGCAATAAAAGTAGAATAGAAATAGAATACAAAAAATGAGTAATTGAATCACATCTTTATATGGCAATAAAAAGAAAAAAATTATGATAATAAATGTTTTTTTAAATTATTTTTAAAACAAAATTTTCCATATTTCTTCAATGAATTCGGCAGGTCATTGTACAGTTTTATTCCGTTGTGGTAAACAAATAGCTATATTTGTTTTAATTTTCATCAATGCCAAATTTTCTGATAACCTTGTTGAGTGATTGTGTTGATCACTATTCATTTTGAACATCAAATTTGAATGCTTGAATTTATTCTTGACCAGGTGAATAAATGTGCAAATTTCAAACGTGTGTAATGAAGAAATATCTAAAAGTTTTCATTGTTTGTATAAATTAGCTGTTGGTTCTTTCCAATCAAGTTTGTATATACACTTTATAATTTTATTGGAGAAATTAGTTTTCTTAATAACTCAATATGTTTGTTCCAAACTAAATATTCATCAATTAAAATTTCTAAAAATTTCACTACAGGAGAATATATAATATTTTCATTATGGAATCTGATAGGATCTTTCGAATGGATGGAGGTGGATTTCCTTGAGATAAACATTTATGAGGATTTTTCAATATTCAAAGTTAGTTTATGACTCATCAGCCTAGACCTAGAACAGATCCCTGAGGAACACCACATACAACTGTTTCTAGTGAACAATTTTTTTCTCCAATCCAAACAAACTGTTTTCTATTATAAAGATAATTCTGAAACCAACTGTAAGTGGTTCCTCTTATTCCTATTTGATGGAGTATATTCAGTAAAATTTTGTGATCTACAGTATCAAATGTTTTTCGTATGTAATACATTAGACAACTCATACTGAATAAGTATAAAATCTAAATGAGATAGTTGAAGTAAAATAATTCAAATGAACAGGAATTAAAGGAAAAGCAATGAGAATGAGAGCTATAAGAAATATTGAGTGAGCAAACGAAATTTATATGGAAAAAAATATATCAATAATATAATAATAAAAAATATTCGAATAATCTGAAAACCAATGTTAAAACGTAATTGAAAAAACACTTTATTGTGAAGGGAAACGTCTACAGCGGTTTTTGAAACTGTCCACTGAGAATCACAAGATAAAGTGTATTTTACGAGGTTTTTTATTGCATTATCATACATTTTCATAGTGAATGTAATGCGTTGATGACTAAGTGCTCCTACTTTAATGTTTGCTATTTGAATTCATATTTGAAACTTTGGATTAATTTTATGGTTTTTTTGACAGGTGTCAATAAAGTGAAATCTATAGACAATGAGAGTTTGAAATGATTGACTTATCTAGACATATTAAGTATCTCATTTCCCCTTATTCAAATTTCCTTTGATTAATTTACCTCAATACTAGTTTTCTCGATATCATTTTATTTTCAATTTCAGCCCAAATATCAAAATCAACGAGAACTAGAATCAATAAAGAAATCTATATTTCTCAATTGTGGAAGTTTCACATTTCGAATATTTTGATTGACACCCACATACGCAGGAGGATATCGACATATGCCACTGACAAGATCATGGACTTAGTAATATATGAGCTACAAAAAAGTGTTATTGGGTAATCGTCAAAATTTATTGCTTTTCCTTAGCAATCTTCCTTTTCAATATTCATTCCGTAATAAATTCCATTGGGGGCACAGTGTTTTTTATTTATACCCAGTATATCCTGAAGTTATAGCTTCAGACATCATATTGTCCTCTACAAGACACAAATCTCTCCTCTTTTGTTATTGATCGATGATATATGTTATTTGTTGTAACGTAGTTAAAGGCGTGATAATTGGTTTAGCTTATCTTTCGAAAGATAACGAGCATACAATAAAATGATAGGCGAAGTAATTGAAAGCTATTGATCATTCCTTAACGAGTTACGATAAGATATATAATAGTGTGACAATCTTTCGAAATTCGTTGATAAAGCGTAAACAAGTGTTAAATTCATATAGGTTATTGATATTGTACCACAGTTTGGGAAATAATCAATACGGGATACATATAATTGTAGAAGTTTCCTTCCAAAGATAATTTATAATAAAACGAATGAATTACCCAAAGTTAAAGAAAATAGAACATAACTTTTTCTCAATTTCGAATTTCTTGCATTTCTTTCATCGAAATGAAGCGGTGTTGTTTTTGTGTATCAAAGTTTCCGAATGACATTGATATACCTGATCCACATTCAATGAATCTGGAGAAATATAGTGATTTTTATAATATATAATTTGTTCATGTTGTCACACTTCTAGAGTTTTTCTCCAATATAACACAAAAAATGTTTTGTGCAGTACAATTTCTTGTGATAAATTTTAGGATGTGTAGGTTGTCTTTGGTATTTATTTTGAGAAATTTGTTTCCTTGAAGGATGTTTCAATATTATATTATTTGATATTCATTCATTCATTTTGGATGAAGTATAACATAGTGTATGGTTTGTTGTTTTGTTTGTGGTACTAGATTGGTCAGTGTCAAACTATCATAATTATCAATCTTGGTTTTTTCCACAGATTCATCTATATTACGGTTACTCTCCATAATATAATAACCTTCCGACGTCTATCAAGGCTCACTGTGAAATTTCCTTGTGTGTAAGTTAACAATTGATAAAAAAGGCTGAGAAACTCAATACACAACCTTTCTCTCCTCCAAACTGCACTCCTCTAGGAAAAGAAACATTTATTTTCTATGATATGTCTCTTAGTCTAAGAGGCCACGACACTAAACCTAAAATGATAGGGCTCCCAAAAGTCATACATTTCATTCATAGGAGAACACAAAATGACACTGCTGCCATGTCTAGGACACGTCAAGGCTATAAACAAAAGGAAAAAAAAATCGGTTTCTCTAATGATGAGTCTCCGTATTGTGATTGTTTCCCCAAACAGGGGAGGAGACGGATTATATGAGAAAGCAGTGCTGCCTTTTCCGAACATTGAACAATATGGCGGCGGCAGCGTTTGAAAGCCCCCCTCCGCGCAATCGATTTTGCGTTTCAGTTCGGTTTTATCAGCAACCGGCCGGTTCTTTTCGATTTGTATTATAGAAATACGCCAGCCACTATCACGAACAATGGATTTTACGTGTCGTTGATTGAGGATAAAACAACAGTTAAGATTGCTGAAAAATCGAGAAAAATCGCATAGAATATGCGATTTCATCTCTTTAAATAATCAACGACACGTAAAATCCATTGTTCGTGGTAGTGGCTGGCGTATTTCAGAAATACAAATCGAAAAAAATCGGCCGATTGCTGATAAAACCGAATTGAAAGGCAAAATCGGTTGCGCAGAGGGCAAGAGGGAAACATCTTCTTTCAATCTTGTACACCTAAAAATTTTAAGTCATTTAATTCATCGTTTTAAGTCTTTAAGTCATGCGTTTGAGTCTTTAAGTCATGCGTTTAAGTCTGTCACGCCTTTGAGTCTTTTAGTCATGCGTTTAAGTCTTCAAGTCTTTGAAAGATTTTAAATCTTGTACAGATTTTAGCTAGTTGTTTCCCCCTCGGCAGAGGGCGACTTTCAAACCCTGCTGCCGCCATGCTGTCCACTGTTTGGAAAAGACGGTACTGCTTTTTCATTGAGTCCTACCCCTCCTCTGTTTGGAGGAACAATCACAATATGGAAGACTTATCATTACAGAAACCCAAAGAAAAAAAATTTTTGTTAATTTTTTTTATGCGTTGACCGGTCCTAGACATGGCAGCAAGCCCAATTTGGTGTTCTATGAATGAAATATCGAATAATATGTATTACTTTTGGGAGCCCCATCATTATAGGTTTAGTGTCGTGGCCTCTTAGACTATCTGAATCAATAATAATGCAGAATAGTAGTTTCTTATGTAAACATTCACGGATGCAAAATCGCCTGGCGGGCAACGCTGACAGCTCCTTATACTAATGGCTGTTCTATAACTCATCTCGAGGTAATCTTGTGAATCCACAAAACACTATTTGCTTCCTTTCTCCGCCCAACAGATATGCAGACGCCTTCGCAAATCTCAAACGGGGCAGATTCGAGATAAACTTGCGGTCTCCGTTACTGGTGAGAAGGAAATTACATCTCATCTAGGAAGTGTAACCCATTCTGTGTGTAACATATTATTTGCAAGTGTCCGCGCGCTATGAGATATACAGTGCAGTCCCGCCCTTCACTTTTGGAAGGGGTCTTGTGACACCATGTCTGAAAGGTATATTCGGTGATTGACTTTCAAAAGTCGTAAGTAGTTATGATCAGTGTTTGATTACCTTTAAACGGGCGATGAATACCATAATTTCAACAGAAATGAAATTAACTCACTTTTATTCAAACTTTACCTAAATTGACATCTCAAACACATTTTTTTGGGGTCACTCTTCGCTCAGAGGGCAGTATCGACTTTTTCAACAAATGGTCTAATGATACCATATTTGAAAGACCCTCTTATTCTTAATCCGAAACTAGTCAGTTTTTGGAAATCGGAACACCTGTTTCAAAATTGTCAGAAATTGAATTTTCTCTTTGAAAAGTTATGAACAGAAAGTGGAACCCGACGAGGTATGACGTCAATTTTTTTTACTCGACGTAGTGAAAGAGATGTTTTTTCTTCTAACCACGAAACGTAGATTTCGAGTAACCGTAAGAAATAATTTTTTATTCCAAATACAACTAGTGCTACGATATACTATTAAGGAGGTTATTAGATAAGATTATGGAATCATGGCCAAACAAAAATATTCGTTAGACTCAATGTCACCATTTCACCTTGGAATTCATAAATACTTGAAATTATCAGTAATATTCCAGCAAATAACTCGTTACTTGACAAATCATTTCAATTTTTCCGAGTCAAGACATATCAGTTGATAACCATTTTGTTATTCCCAATAAAATGAACGAATTTGACAAGAATAAGTGACTTCTCGATATTCCAATAGTTATCAATATAATCGATAACAGACGATCAATCGTTGCCATAACTGATTTTTTACAATTTGCGGCTTGGTCCTCATAAATTATCAGTATCTGAAGGAGCTCACGTAAATGAATGATAGATTCATATTATATTGAGCTGTTGGGAATAACAGCTATTCCGTTTTGCTTGCTGCGTATGATCTGTTACGTGCAATTATAGTGACGTCACGCGCAAAAATTACGTTGTTTGAAAAGCTCACTTTCGTTCAGAAACCACCACTTCCAAATTTGGATTTCTTACGTAATCGGTATCAAAACTCTCTGGAAATTTCTTATTATTATTTGGAACCGGTTGACAAATCATCAGTATTGAAAATCATACAATATCTGCGTAGTTAGTGAATGATTCTCGTACAGTACAAAGTTACATAAAAATCTATCATAGATAATCACAACGTACATCATTAATAACTGAATCGAATAATATTATTTCAATTTGTTGCGAAATTCATCATTTTTCGAATATAATCAAATCAGTTAACAATATTTGTGAGCATGTAACCATGAAAATATCGCATGATAATTTCAGTGAATCAAACGGGGATTCAAATCAAAAACGAAGCAATTTTGTCGTGCAATAAATAACTGAAAACGAAAACTCCGTGTCCAATAAATGAAATCTGATTAAGTCATTTCAAATAGAATGCTGGGTGAAACCTACACGATTATATACTGGATCACGACATATAACAAAAATTAATGTTCAGAATATTACAAGTGAAATAATTCTTGCATCGCTAGATGAATGCAAATGTTGAGGAAAAATCATTCACAAAAACCCATAAATGTTGTCAGCAATAAAATATAAGCTTCAACATTAGAACAACACCCACCTTTTCACAATACCAATTGGAATGTATCGAATAAAAAAAATACATCTGCATCATAAATCATGACGAAATTTCAACTTTGATTTAAGGTAATTCACCGATCAATATGCATACAGTTGGGGGACATGATATATTGTTATCGGTAGGTACGCGATAACGACAAATAATACCTACATATACCTTGCACATCAATAGGAGCGTGGTCAAATTATGGAATATCAGATAATAATAAAAGTAATGTAATCATTATGAAAGGAGTAAAATAAAAAAATACCAAACTATGTGTGTATTATTCATCAAAATATGGAAGTTCATCCAGGAAATAGTTCTATCTCGTGTAGTTTTTTCAATATGGGCCAATTTCAAAGAATCGAGATTTTTCTGTTCATACATGCTATATATTTTGCTACGAATAACACTCGTATCCAGTACTGTAGCCTTTGTAAGCCTCTTGGTTCTACACGAAGCGATTCAAGAGCTTTTGTATCTCAATTTTATGTACTTGAAGTCAGCTGCTACACGCTAGAAGTGCATATCTGACGTTAGAATACAAATTAATACAATTTACCTACTTTGTTATTCTTGATTCGCCTCTTTAACAGCCATCGAAGCAACGGGTCATTCTTTTCTCGTTCTCCTTCAAAGTAACCGATGAAAAATGCTACCAACTCTTTGCAGCGCTCATGTACATGTTTTGGCATTCCCACGAATAGCTAGGGACTGATACTTGCTACATGATGATTGAAATATACTGTTTTCGATAAATCCAATTCAAAGCACCAAAAAGATGTCAACACAGAACTGTCACTTTTAAATATCAATTGTCAATTGATTACTCTTATAATTCAAATGAAGTGCGACAACATCGAAAGTGCTGCCAACTAGATTCCTAAGAACACCAGGCACCAAATTTGAATTTCAATGCAAACAATCCCATGCATTTTCATCAATGGATTGGTGCGTTGATTTTATGTCGTTTATATCGATGGCATGCAACAGTTTTTAAATTGAATTCACTATACCTGCGTTAACTGCCCATCCGCTTCTGAAGTTTTTTCATTTTTTCTGTCACAGGAAACTTGATGGAGTTTTGGTTCGAAATATTGAAACACATTCGAACCTCAGATCCAAAACTAGGGATGGAATGATTATTATGGTGTTATGAGGTTTTCATTGAAGGAAAACGCCTGTAATGTTCAAACATTTATTTTGAGGGAGAGCTAATGTCAATTATTCGTGTTAGCAACGGCCAGTTTTATGGGTTAGGTTTAGATATGGAATTAGGCATTCCAGATAATAATAATAATAATAATTTATTCACCTCTTGTTTTACATTATTGTACATAAATATGATAATGCAGGAAAAAGGGAGGGAGGAGAATAAATGGGCAACCCTACAGTAGATCAAGTCTGTGCGTAGGGTATAAGACGGGAGGTACAATCAATCTAAAGTTAATAATAACAACATATCACATATAAGGAGCATAAAATACATATAAATAAATAATACGTCTACAATTGATAAAATATTATGTATTATAAGATCACCTACATATATAAGAAATATGAAATTATAAATATGCACAACAGTGTTATGTAAATATATAACAAAATAGTCAAAAGAAAATGTATAGATGAATGAATGGACGCATGAGCAATAAGGCGTGTCTATAATAGTATATTATGCAACGATCGTGTAATGATGGTTATTAATATATGAGCATAAACCGGGATACGAAACGAGCCGAAGGTGAGTTTCGTATGGTTTATGCGAGTGTATTAATAACCATTACATGAGAGTTGCATACGCTATTTTATCTACACCCGATAAATAGTGAAGAACTAAAAATATTATATTTATATTGCACACAATAATACTAATTTAACGAATTTCTTTGAAAAATTCCACAGAATTGTAATTAATAGTATTACTTCGAGAAATAAAACGATGAGATATGAAAAGAAGATCAAAAATCAAAGAAAAAAAAGGTTACTCGAGACCGGATTCGAACCAACGTCTCCTCTAGTTAGAAAAATCAATGTCAGCGCCGTAGACGGCTCGGCTACGAACAGCCCACAAAATATGATGAAAAAATAAGTGATAAGTCATGCAATTGTCAAATGAAAAATTTAATCATTCTAACTGTATTTCTGTCGGTGAAGGTGTCGAAGGTGATTCTCCCATATCGCTGGTATCAGACATTTTATTGTGATTATCGAAGTTTGGCTATATTCTTCAAAAGTTCAATACCTATACCGATTTTGACTTGACAAATGTCAAATAAAGAGCATGCACATCATGCTTGATTGAAAAATAATGGGTTTCTATTGGTTGAAAATCTGTATCGTAATGAAAAATTTGTATTGGATTTCATTATAAAACGGGTTGTGGGCATATAAGTGTATTATTAGAGTACGGGTGTAGATAAAGTATTTTCTACAATTCTGTGGATTTCAATTCTTGGGGTGTTTTTCAAATAGTTTCTCAGTTCTTTTTTGAATGGTATCTTTGGTGTTATTAGTTTTAATTTTTGAGGAAGAGGAAAATTTTCGGCCCGAAATAAAGGTAAGCTCTCTGCATGACATATTTTTCAGGTTTGATAATGATATAATTATTGGCGCTTCTATAACTGGTGTTGTGGTTGTGTTCTATCGGTAAGAGTTCATATTTTCAAGTGTTAATAAATATTAACCTTCAGAAAATAAAGTTGACGTATATCAAACACTTTTGAGATTTCGAAAAGTTCATCTGATGGGTATTTTTTGGGTTTTCGGTAGATGGTTTTCAATATATATTTTTGGGTAGTTTCAAGTCCTGAGATGTGAATTCTCGAAGCTGCACCCCTTGCTATAATACCGTAGGTTAAATGGCTTTCTATTAGTGAGAAGTAAATTATACGCAATTGTTCGGTGATATAGATGGTGTTAAGAATTTTTATTTCATACAATATAGTTCTCAGTTTTTTTATTACAAAGTTGTTATGAACATCCCATTTTAGGTTGGCATCAACATAGACTCCAAGATATTTGATGTTTGTAACAGAGGATATAGTTATTGGCTGTTCGTTTTCCTTCGGTATGGTCAATGATTTGTAGTGAGGTAGGTATTTTGTATAGGAAGTGAAGGGAACATAGTGACTCTTTTCGACATTTATCGTAAGTAGTCTGCTTTTGAACCATTCAATAATTTTAGAAAAGTCATGTTCTGCAACTGATTTCAAATTTTGCCAGGTATCAGCTTTATATATCACTGCCGTATCATCTGCAAAACTCACTATTTCACCTTCGAATCCTGCTTTGAATATGTCATCATACTTATCAACATCTTGTCAAATGTCGAAATGAACCAATACGGCGGCTTCTACCTAATTGTCTGACTGAAAATGCATACAAATTATGTCAGATTCTCCTTGATAGTCATAGGGACGTGTCACAGCGTTTTGATCATGATACCTACTTTTGTTGCAATCTGACCACTCTTCCACACACAAAGCTAATAGACACCAGGTATACTTCATTTATTCAGAAGGGTCTATGAAGAGCTCGATAAAAGGCAATAGAAAGAAGAAATGAAATAAATGAAAGTGGTGCAGCTTGGTTGAGGCTTTCGCGGCCAGGGTTTTCAGTATCACTACGCAGCCTGCTATAACCTACTGAAGTCGTCAATATCCCATACCATATTCATCGCTTGATGACTGAATGCAAGCAGGATGAAAACATTACCAAAACAAGTATTCACTTCCAAAATGATGCTCGAGAGTTATTCCTGGAGATATTCACCTAAAATTATTAGTATGGTGATAGTTCAGAAGGAACGAAAGTGCCACGCTGCAAAAAATCAAACAAACGCACACGTTTTTGTATTCAGGTTCGTTCTATTCTCGAATTCGTACTAAAACACAAAATGTTCACCTGATGAAATACAATTTTTCGTGCAGCATTCGGATTCGTTCTTCATTTGAAAAAATATCCTAGAAAACTTTGATTGTATTGCTGACCTTGATGAATGAATAAAAAATATTGGATATTTTCCTATGTCCACTACCGGATTTTAACTCGGCTCCTTTGAGATGTGGTTCATTGATCGGGTCATCAATATATTGTACTCGTGATCAATAATTGCTGAAGGTATTGTTTTAATTGTCAACCGCGTTGTCAATTTTTTCATTATGCCATCTGAGTCAATAAACTCATTGGAGTTTTCAATAATATCGAGAATGAACGCTTCAGAAAACTCGTTGAAATATCGGAATCCCGTCCGTGCTTAATTCCGTTTCATTTCCTCCGTCATCCTTTGAGTGTCTATTATTTGGATTACGTGCTGTGGAATTGATAATATTAAAGACTGAGGAGCGCTCAAGAGAGCATTCATTATGCTTTTGTTTGGATAATATGCCAAACAACAGTTGGGACTGAAGATTTATTTTCAGGCATTCGTCTTTGCCCGAATATATACCGTATTTACATTACTTTGGCAGTTTAATGACGAAGATTGTTGATATAATCACCGAGTCTGAAATTAGATGAACTGCGTGAGGTTGACTTCGAAAGTTTGAATGCTTCAAAGCACCCACGCCTACCTCAAGAAGGATGGAATTCAAATACGGTGTTTTGTCTATGAAGATTTCATCGAGTATAAAGCTCAGATCTGTTCATTACGTTTGACTTCTATAAGTAGGATTGCTGCAATAATTTGACGTTTTCATCATTGAATTAGCATATCATTCATATTCCCGAATAAATGGAACAGAGTCCTACGAATTATTTGTATGGAGTGCTTACTTTGATTGATTTGTCAATATAATTCTGTGTTGTTGAAGAGTTTTTTATCTGATAGGCCTCTGTATGTGGTTGTTGATGGAGTATCATCTGATATTCTCCCAATAAATGCAGGTGTTCCAAAGGGTTCAGTTCTGGCTCCCACTTTGTTTCTGCTCCATATCAATGATTTCGTCGAGGAAACATCCTGTTCAATACAAAGTTTTGCGGACGACAGTACTCTTCATACCAGTTTCTTTTCCAGAGTCCCCATACCAGCGCAAGAAACAGAAACTCAAAGAAACATTCACGTTAATAACATTGACGACGACTTGGTAAATATAATAGAATGGGGTAACATGAACTTGGTGGAATTTAATGCTAAGAAAACCCAGGCATGTCTCTTCCCGAGAAAAGCCGATCTATCATCATCAAATATTCAGATGTCAGGAGTAATTATTCATACAAAATCAAGTATCTCGGTGCTAGGAATTACGATCAGTTATAATCTCTCATGGGAAAACCATGTGAGATCGATCGCTGAAAGTGCTTCCCAGAAACTTGGATTTCTATTTCGTGCGAAGAAATACTTCACTTCTCGTTAGCTTCTAATGATCTACAAGGCTCAGATACAACCTGTCATGGATTACAGTTCTCATGTGTGGAGTTCGGCACCAACACATTCACTGAGACTTCTCGATTCTATTCAGAGAAAGGCAATTCGTCTTGTTGGCGATTCTTCGCTCACAGACTCGCTCACTTCATTGGAACATCGTAGAAGAGTCGGAGACTTGTCTGTCTTCTATTAGGCATTCCAGATCAGGTTATGTCTGGGGGGCAAATACCAGTTTTAACCAATCACAAACTTATAAAAAAGAAAACAAACGAAAGTTCCTGGGGAGCAGATGCCGCCGATTGGTTCATTTCGATTTATTTGACATTTTTGACAAGTATCTGGAATGCCTAATAGATACTTTCACTTTCGATGCTCGCTCTTCCGAATTGTTTTCAATCGTTCCCCTTTGTCAATATCTACACGGATGACTCGACGAGTACAGAATTCCCATCCCTTTGTTGTGAATTTGGAGACCTGTCGAACCTCTTTTGCTCAGGGATCTTTTTTCAATGGAACAGCTGAGCTTTGGAACTCCTTGCCAAAAAAAGTTCTAACTGAGGCTTACAAAGTTCAGAAATTGAAAGTGAATGTTTATTCGTATCTCCTGTCCCTTGACTTACGCGGTGTTCTCTGAACATCACAGGGCTTCCCTTTCGTGTGAATCTGCATATAAAAAAGAATTAACTTTCAGTATGCACGAAAAATAATTATTGCCATTTTTCAGCTATTAATTTTTGTATGAGCTCGTCATTCAATCAGCCAACTCGATAATTGCTGTGTTGCGTCAATAATTTCTCAAAAAAAAAAACACTCCAAACACATAACTGTCCTTAAATAATAATAGACTAGCAATTACGGGATAGTAACCGGTAGCTTCGTGCCACACGTACGTAGTAAAAAATCTAGTAGGCCGGACACGTTCCAGAAGAGGTACCTGGCGTCTATAAGACGATGCTCACACCTGCATGTAAAAATAGATCTCACGCAGTTTACAGTTTGCTCAACTGAGTAATTTCTTAATCTAGTCTCTCGGAAATTCAATGGAGTTGAATGAAGAGCTGGTTTACTCGAGGTAAGAAGTGTTTAGTGGCGGCAATTAGATGTTTTATTGATATAAGTATGTGTGAACGTCTGGTAAATTGCAGGTTGTGTCGATTGGATGTGTTTAATTTTTTCACATAATTATATAGATATAATTAATAGTCAGACGATTTGAAGAGGTTGTCAAGATTTCATATCTAAGCTAGTTTATATTTGCTGTTTTTGAGCTGAACGGGGTGAATCACCCACCAGAGAAATAACAAATATTATAGGGAAGAATATCGACCGATGAGGGCGCTGGTGGTGGTTAAACTATATCCACCATCTTGAAATAGTTACCTTGTTTACATTTGTGAAATAACGCGCCAAACTGAAATCCAGTCATCAGTTGCCCTCGCTAGACAAGATTTTGGTGTTTTCTTTGCTATATTTTCATTGTACGAAATTTTTCTCGTGAAGGTTAATATAACTGTTCATGATGCTTTGAATAGCCGCACAATACCATTCATTGGAGGTGAACAGAGATGCATTGTGTTTCAAAATCTAATGATATTTGTTCCAGGACATTTTTTAGTTTTAGTGTAGTGTTAGTGAACCAAAGAGGCTTTTATTACATGGATGATGAAATGCGCCATAACTTCGCCTAAAAATAGACAAACAGACTCACCTGGTAACAAGAAATCATCTCTCTTGAAATGCAAGTAACACACTGAAGCCGCTCTAGGTGGTGATTTATGCAGTTTCAGTTTAATTTTCCAAGCCTTGTACCTGTCTATTTTCTCTTTCAATCCACTTTCCGTAATGTTTCCCACCAAAGATGTATTTCTCTTTGGAAACGTGTGGAAAGACAACTTTGGATTTCGGTTCCTAGAGTTGCGGCAACTTGGCACCAAACACTTTATATGGCTCACTGAGCGGTCTGCATCCATGATTGTTTGTTATTATTAATCGAAAAAAATTACAACTTCAGATGAGATTTCCCAAATCAACACCAAAGAACTCAATAAATTCACACACATAAAATGGAAGCCGTTTGTTTGTGAAATTATAGCAGTGCGTTATATTTCCGCCAGACGTCGCATAAAATTATGAACTTCCCAATTGAGTGAAAATTCAAAAGATTGAAAGTTCACATCATCTTTAAGATATTAAATTGTCAGTGATTTTTTAATTTCTGGGTGTCACGTGAACCCACTGACTTTGGATTTATAAAACCGAGAATGAAACAATATCGCTTGCAGGTGTCATAATATACAGTGCAGCCGCAAAAAGTTCCCCTTTTAAGCTTTGAACAACACAAGATATGGAGGTCTAAATTTTATTTTGAATAGCATCAATTCAGTACTTTATGGTGAAAAATTGGATCACGTTTCTCGTCACAAAGAAAAGGATATCAATACTTTTTTGTCGAAAAAAAAGGGGTTCATGATATTTCGTTATTGAAGTAAATTACGAGGTATCGAATTTAAGAAAAAAAAGTTGAGAGCGCCCTCTAGTCGGCGAATGTCGTCAAAATTTCGAATTTTCCATCAAAAAGTACCAAAGTTGATGCTCTTCATATACACGTGATGTCTTGTTTGTTTTCGACTTTTTAGGGCCTCATAGTGTAAATTGAACCATGAATATTTGTTTGAACATTTATTGTTTATATTATCCACTCCAGTGGAAAAACCAATATTTTTTTCAAATCTATACAAATCAAAACCTAAAACAGATAAAATTTTCCGATTAGAAAAAATTAATATTATTAGGTAAACAAACAAACAACACCAAACTCCGTTTCGTTCGACGTGAGGTTTGATGTACCTCAGCATATCATGTTGGTCAGGGAAGAAAAAAATACTGATCGTAAGGAGAAAATTTCCCCAAAAATTCAATATGGATTTAGGGTATTCCGAAAACACAGTAACCAACTGCTCTGCAAGAGGGGAATTTCCCAATTTAGTTATGTACCCTACAATACAAGTTTCATTCGATGAAGAACAAATAATGTTCCATAAAGCCACCTAACCAACCTAATTGTTTTTTTTTAATTGCCGGTATTCGCTAACCCAGAGGGAAAACGTGAGTTGAATAGAAATTGGATACGGGAAAGGGTTTCCCAAACCCTGCAACTGCACGTCTATTATTTAAACCCCTAATGGAAAGACGACCTGCATCGAATATCCACCCTTCATACCCCATGGGATGCGATAGCATCAGTATCAGTTCTCCCTCAAACAAATTCATCACACACTGTGTGTACTAGAAAACGATTGTTACCCATCAACAACATATTATCATGTCCTTAACTCACAACTAGGGACCAGGAAGAAACAGCAACTTTGAATCAATTCCAAAACGGAAATGAAATTCAGTAAAACACGAAACCGGGGAATTCCGACTCATATTACCATTAGAGAAGCTTCACGGTATACACGTGAGAGTTCATATCGCAGATCGCGGGTACTTCGATGATAAATTGTAAGAAGTATTGCAACGTGCAAATATTCGTTGAATCTGGAAATAAAAATGTCAGGCCATCTAAAAATCACTCGACAATAAATAGTTACTTTGTTTCGGAGTTTAAAAAAAAATTATAATTCTGTTATCTTATATCAAATGTTCAGGAGGAAAATCCATGTGAATACTTCATACGAAGTGATAACTATAATACAGAAAATGAGCTTGCTGAATACTCATTGGAAAAATGAAACTGATACCTTCAAAATTCTGTAGTATATTTTGAAGTGTTTGAGTTCCACAATCCATTCCGATTTTACCACACAAGAAACTGATATTGAGAAAGATTTTTGATGGATAGGTAGCATCAATCAGTATAGTAATAAAATTCACGAATCAAATAAATACTTGATAGTGAATATATGCGAAATATTTTTTCGTCATTTTTAGTTTAGAGCATTTATAAATTGATGTTCATTGATAATTTTCGGAAATATCAACCACTACAAAAACTATCTTAGAAGCAGAAGACAATGGCAAATCCCGGATAACTCCCCAGAAGCAGGAGAGTTTCATTATAGCTGAACAGACAAGCATCAAGTACCTACTGCTTGAATTTGATGAATAAAAGTGAATTTATTTGAAGCACGTCACTCAGTGGGCGATACCATCAATCGAGCCATCAATAACCAAAATTCCCAACGTAGTCAGAGTGCAGGTGAATGAAAAACGCTGTTGTTAACCAGTACAAAAGAGGGTAAACATTCCTATATCGGCACAATACACTAGTATACTTGCCTATAGCCTACTTCATTTGACCCTTTCAATTTTAAACGAGGCCGTCAACGTACTTTTATCCCTTAATTTCGCACGAAAATACATTTACCTACGTTATCGTCGATAAAGTATCCGGAACGGGGTGTTTACGTCAATTTTATATGTTGAAAAGGTGTTAACTAATCGATATTCGAGTTGAGGGAATGAAATGTGTATTTTATGGATAACGTTCATAGCGGCTATTAATCCACGAATTCGGTACGGTAAGCTCATGATGGCGTTCTGCTCCGTGTTTAACGACTCAAATAGGAAGGAAAATGCAGCATTTTTGGTATTTGAACAATCCGATATTAACGGTCTTTGAGATCATTTCGATTCAAGTAGTCAGGTTTGGATTATTTATACACAAGTTCGAAGACATTTAAACAAACGGTAGGTATACAAGTTTATTTTCTGAACGACACTGCTCTTTACACTCCATCAAATTTATGATTCAAATTAATAAAAAAAAACTGCTGAGAAGGGAGCAACCTGTTACATATCATAAACACCATAATCAAAAATAATAATCATACACCACACCCACCTTCAATTGGAGCCTATTGACTTTCAAAATAGAAATCACGAAACTTGCAATGAAAAATGTATGAATTGACTTCGTAAAAACCTGTTATGGCAGAGAATGTTCCGAATTTTCTGAGCTATCATCTCCTTCATTGAAACTTTTCCTAGAGATTAATCACCCTATCATCAAACTGATATTTTCTATCTTCAGGAGAAAATACCAGTTTGGTTTCAGGGTAATTGATCTCTAGGAAAAGTTTCAACTTTTACACCAAAGTTTCATATCTCATCGTTTATCTTCTTCATTCACAAAATGGACAAGTTCTTGTTACAAGCCTAAAAAACAATTATCGATATAATAATATCAAAAATAAATGTCTCTCTCTCGATACTAGTAATGATGATAATCAAAACTCTTTCATGGAAAACCACGTAGTCAGAAGTGCTTTTAAGACAATTGGTGATTTGAAACTTGAAAAGATTCTCATGTCATTAAGAGAATTTGTTCAAAGACACCCTCATTGACCCACAATGAAACATCCAAAAAAGGTTTACGTAAGATTGTAAAGTTTGCCTCGAGGTTTTCCGCTATTTATCAACCTTGTCACCTGACGCCAATCAACGTTTTCAACAAAAAATAATCCAATTTTCTCGTTCCTGCTCGCCGTAACTGCATCGATCTTCTCGTGGTGGAAAGAACGGGACGCTCCACCATTTTAAGAGCGTAGTCTCGAACATTTTTCAAATGTTTTAATATCTGTATTATAGAAATATCTCGAGTAACAATATAATCATTATCCAATGTGAAAAAAAGATAGTGTAGTACCCAGTACTTTATTAAATTTCGACAATTATGATAATTTTCGAAATTTCTTCGGATATCAAAAGGCCTCACAACGGTTAGGAAGTGTCACCTTGTCGTAACTGATGTGAAAAATTCATTTCGAAGTAAGGAAAAATTTCATTTTCTCCAACGTACGCGATTTCTGAGTGCTGAAATTCGCGAGACTCTCTATAGTACCTCTTGCCTGGATCCCATTTATCACTAAGGGATACAAAATTCTCAAAAACATTGTTACGATCTTTGCTTGCAAAATCCCACTTCCGACATATCCTTGAGTTCGTCGATGCTACACTTAGCTCTCAATAACTCTCGTCACTTAGCTCTGAATGAAATTGCCGAATCACTAACTCTCCGAATAAAACTTGTCTCCGCCGCGATATCCCGATGCTTATATACTTGCGTATCTATCGATAATCCACGAGAGAAGACCTGATGGCGTGTCTCGAATAATCCAGGCAGCAACCAACAGTTCCTGGAAAATGACGACGCTACGACGCGATCCCTCATCTGCTTTTACGATCTCGTCAGGGCCGGCGCTAGGACGTAACAATTTTTTGATTGGCTTTATAAATAGTTATTTCTTCAATTTTCAATTCCTGAAAAAAAATTCAATATTTTTCAATTCTGTTCGCTGATCGATTATTTGAAGATAGCTTGGAGTAGAAAATAAATTGAAAATGTTTGACATACATATTATTTCTTTGCATTTGATGTTTATATGGAATCCCGATAACTTTCGGTTCTTGCCTAGGTCCCACTTTTCATTGAGGGGTTCAAATTTTTTCAAAAATATATGTGCCTCTTGAAGGAGATGACAAGAATGGTATACAGTGTCATCAAGAAAAAAGTCCTGCTTTGTGAAGCGAGTTTGAAAATTGGCGGAGGTTGATGGAAATCCTTACGAAAATGCAAATCCTCGTAATTCTGGAAACGTTTGCTTTTACTGCCTGTACAGAAAAATTGACTACTTCTGATACCGGCGGATTTAAAATTGGTAGATGAGCATGGTGGTGATGATTCAGATTCAACAGAAGATAAACATTTATTAATTTTAATGTTCAACGTCACTCACAAAACGTTCAAAAGATGAAGTTTCAAAGTGCACCTACGCTCTTAAGCTTTTCCTTGTAAATTTAATTATATTCGATGTAACTGATTCTGATCATGCTTCATGCCATGCAACGCCGGTCTTTTTCGAGCTTGTTGATATTTCTCTTTTATTTTCGTCGGTACGCCTGGCTGACGTTAAAAAGATTCGTTTTGGCGAGAGAATATTTGAATTGCAAGGCGAGATTTATAAGGTAACGGTTCAACAGGAACAGCAGCAATCTAGGTCAGAATGAACTATGAAGCCCACTTCTTCTCAATTGGGGAAATGTTACGGTTTCGTCGATATATACTGACTGTTCATGAAAACAAATGTCAAATCGCTACTAGAGATTTCTCCCTTGGAATAGTCGTATTTTGTGAGTGGGGCTCCTTCCTGCAATGCATCACATCAGAAGTTGTTTGCTTTTGAAAATGAACAACAACAACAACAACAATGAACTCAGGACAGAATCTTATGGCTTCAACTACCCTTTATGAAATCAAAATGAAGTAACTTGTAACTTGAAATAAATATCGAAATGTTTGAATCAGATTCCAAATTATTGAATACAACAATGTCACTCTATAAATTCGTCATTATCATGATTCAGAAGCGCATTACACCAGTTAATTTTATGAAGCATTTCAATTTCAATTGAAAACCCTAGGGAGCTGAAAATGCAATTGAACAACATATACAGGGGTCACAATTCAGAACGGAACAGACGAGATATCTAATTCCACGTTCATTTAAAGAAAATCGGTCGTCAAAAGGGAGGTTTTTTTGATACCATTCTCTAGGAAGGGTGGGACCAACCCTTACTATTTACATTTTTTAAAAGTGTATCTGATTCTCTTTCAAACGACGTATCATCTGTGAAATTCGGTCAGATAGTTTCCGGGATAAGTATCTAATTGTGTGATGGTTTTTCTAATCTAGTTATTCGAGTAACAAAATACTAATGAAGAAATGTATTACAAAACGTACGTGATTATTTGCACCCAGGATGGAACCTCAGTTTATAATTTTGATGTTTCTTTCATTCGACCCCTAAAGCTGTTGAGCATTCTTCGACGAAAGATTGATCAACCTCTTCGCTTATCTTCATCCCAGTAATATATTCTAGTGATATCGTAAGTGATCGAGTTTCCAGCATCGGATTACCCACGTCATGTGCTTTTCTGGGAGCCATTGAAAGGCTCCTGTCCTGGAGAGCAGGTGTTGGCCCCTTTTCAAGGATATCTGCTTCATTATTTTGTGGGCTGGCGTCCACATCAAGGTGATCTTAGGGAATGTTTGCAGTACGAAGTATGATTTGGGAGTTTGTAGTTCAAGCTCAACTTGTGAGCTGGAACCTACATCAAAGTAACATACTTTGATAAAACTGTAGGAAAGTTCGAAACACCTACAGTACCATCGTTATGTTTAACCAACACTAGGTATCCTAGGTATCATACACTGCCAGAGAATGACTCACAATTGACATATTCGTTTTTGGGTGAATATCAGCAATCTCGATCCGTAGCTAAATGTTCTCAAGAAAGTGTCAAGATATAAAGTAGTTTCAACGAAACGTTTAGAAAAATCTGTCTTTAGATCAACTGAAAATTGATTGATGAATAGACCTGATGCAAAATCACATTTTATTTCTTTTTGAAAATATACAAATGCAGACGAACTTTTACGGGTCTGAGCCGTTATACTAACCAGTCCAAGTGGACGTTATGAGAAAACTTTGGACGAGGGGTTGACCATATGGGAATTCCGGTGTACAATTGATAGAAATTCCGGGGAATTCCGAAGGAATTCCTGGGAATTCGGAAAAATTTATAAAGAAACTATAGGGATTATTAGTAGGTAACTTCAATTTATTCGCGCAATAATAAAAAAGCATACGGGAAAATTTCAATATTTATATAAAATCATATTTCAAAAACAAAACACCGTTGTGAAGTAATCCACTTCCACTGGACGAAGAAAGTTAGGAGCTTTGTTTTGAAAGAGTTTGTGGCGAATTTCCAATTTGAAATACATTTTGTTAGCGAAAAATAAGCCTGATGATAACAATCTTCACGATCTGATAGACATAATCTGATGTCCTTGGAGGGGTGTGTTGGGGAAGTTTTTGCAAATGAGTCAATAACTTCTTTCAGTGAAATAGTACCTCATTCTGATTCGAATATATATGAATTGTGCATGTGAAACAGCCCAAAAAAACTTTGTGTCATAGTTTGTGTGTTTGTTTTTGGGGTCAACCTCTGCGACTGCCATTATTTTCCTCAATATTTCAAAAATGACGTGTCTTGAAATTTCACTCTACAAGAAGGGACACCCTTGATTGTGGAAGAGAGACTAGAACATAATTGGCAGACAAAACACAGGTTGTCATATTGTTGCCAGC
Organism: Zygogramma bicolorata; assembly: GCA_032362365.1. Classification (NCBI taxonomy): domain Eukaryota; kingdom Metazoa; phylum Arthropoda; class Insecta; order Coleoptera; family Chrysomelidae; genus Zygogramma; species Zygogramma bicolorata. Next base: position 162,238 of record JAVJAQ010003623.1, read on the forward strand.
GGTTACCGAAATTGAAATAAGACGATTATAGTTCGCGTTATACGATCTGAGTTATATAGTCAATGACTGCAGTCTTTGTATGATTTCTGAAGTTTCTTTGCAGCTCCATCATGTTATTTGGACGGTTTTATATAATTTATCGGTTTGTAATAAAAAGATGATCGGATATATTGTGGTTCAGTGTCAACTGTTCTCATTTGAGTTTATACAGGGTGAACACACCGGTGAAAAATATTTTTTTATTTTCCTAGTAGGTAATGTTGAAGGATTATCAATAATTTTCGATATTATGGAATATACGTTTTTAGGAAACAGTTTATTTTCGCTATATAAGCGATGACAAAAACGTATAAAAAGGATTTTCTCCACAGATTGAGTATCCCGTAATCATTTAGCGGTTGAAAATAATAGAACCTACTCAATAGACCATAAAATACCGTATTTTTTTCAATGACAAATTGTATTTTTTCGATACTTATTTATTCTAACGGATTCAGAACTTGATTCTATAAGGAAAAATCTCAGGAAAAATGATGCTAATAAAACAAACCTGAGTGGAATCAGACGATCCGTTCCCTTTATTTTACAATTGTGCCTTGCATTATATAGATGATTTATTTTGTTTCCGATATAATAAATACCAGCCTCAATGAAAATGTGAAAAGTTTTGATATGTAAAATCCGATATTATTCAGATTGGGTCATAATCATGACATAGTCTACTTAAAAGTCTAAAGTTTATGTTCCACTCAGAAATCTCAAAAAAAAATTTGTGCGAAATTTCCGAAATATATCTCTCATATTTCGTCGGGTTTCCTCGGAATTCCCCCGGAATTCCCAGTATTTCCGTCATTTAGTTTTAAAATTTCATCGATATTTCTTCAAATTGATATTTTTTTTTGTAGGAATTCCTAGGAATTCCGAGGGAATTCTGGGGAATTCCGGGGAATTCCGAGGGAATTCCGGTTTACGGAAATTCCAGTGTACACATTTTTCCTCAGTGGTCAACCCCTCGACTTTGGACGACTCTCGAGGCAAACGTCATTCCTTGAATATATATACCGCACCTCTAGATTGCCCCTTGATTGTCGATTATTCACATGTATTCCTTTGTGCTGTCATCGCGAAATGCGGAGGATGGTCTAACCATTTCGAGAAATTTATCACAGTCCTTTCTGATGGCCCGAATATGCACAACTATCTACAATATTGTGGAAACTAGATTAATACGAATATATAAATGGAAAATGCCATCAATTCGGTGATACCGCCGCATCAAATGGTCGTGCACGTCACGATTTAATCGAAAAATGATGATGATCAATGTTATATTAAACAAATTGTATTATTTCGCCCTGACGTTTCGAGCACCCGACGAATTCAATTTTCGATGTAATCATGTTCATTGCCTCAGAGTTGCTTTGCGATCCAGTAATTGGTAATCGGCCTGATTACGCCTGGTAGACTGCTAGAATATGAAATATCAAATTACAATCGGGAAATAGAATATTCAACGATCGTGTAATTGTAGATATTATTCACGGGTAAAATAACGACAGAAGCTACTGAGTGAAATAGTTACAATAAATATGAGAATAATTCTGAAGATTATTCGAAAAATCCAATGACTTTCGTGGGGAAAGCTGGAGCGGCAGAAGTATACTAATTTTATAGGGAGTAGTAACTACTCGTAACTACTAAAGAGAACAATGTGTTAATACCAAGACACAATCGGACAAAACCTTGGTAATTCGCAGTCCTGCACAGGGAAGAGCAGAAAAATATTCAAGGATGTAAAACGTGACTCTTTCCAGTTTGAAAGTCAACAAACGACCTGGTTGTTCCGATGACAGAATACTCGGATCATTTTCCTGCGAAAATTTCCGGACAATTGTGGGTGAGAGAGGTATTGGCCAAGACCTTTGGAACTAGCGAAAAACGGAGGGTATGAAGACCGACCAACAAACAGCCCTAAATGATCACAGATCGTAGACTGCACTGACTTTGTCTGCATCAAAGCATTTATCTGAGCAGGGGAAGGACTTGGCCTCACAATGGCTGGAAACAGGAAGCTTTCCTGACCTGAGTCTTGGGATTATATCATGGCCCTTGTTATTTGCAAGGACGGTACAGCTGGTAATTCGGGCGTTGCTGGCTTATAGTTTGAGAGCCAGTGGACGGCAAGAATGACAATCTCAGTAAACACCAAATTTTGTCCAATGACACTCTTTTGTTTACCGACTATGAAATGAAGACTATCTAACCCTATGATACGTGGGGGCAGGGCAGGTACAAAAATGAACAAATTTCAAAAATAATTCTCTGAAGCTGCTGTGTGTATATCTTGTTTATGTTATTATTTCGATCAAAAATTCAAAATGGAAAGCGGTTAAGGCGGTTGCAACATCTCGGTGGGCACATTTCGAAATTGGAAAAAAAATGAAAAATATTTCAGTAAATCTGAAATTCATATATGTCATTCATACTGCTAAGATTAGCGTATATTTCAAAAGGCAGGCGTTTTATTCGGTTGAAAATACCCGGGAAGAGAAAAAACTGGATATCACCAAAATAATGTTGTTAATATGTCCATTGAGTCAGTTTGTTATTGAGTTTATCAATGTATGAAGGATTCATTATTGGTGATGGAGATATCGGTTATATGAGGAAAATACTCATACATATCATGGTTTAGAATTATTAACCAATCTAGCGAAATTTCATTACATATATATATATATATATATATATATATATATATATATATATATATATATATATATATATATATATATTTTTCATTGGGATTTCAAGATTTCAAACAATGTCAAAGTGGCGCTTATTACTTGGAGCCTTGGTCAAAATGGCGCTGCGATATTATTTTGAAACTTTGAAATAGGGTTAAAATTATTACTAATGTTCATCAAGCACAATTTATGGTTAACATTCGCATTAAAGTGAAAAAACACTAAAAACTGTAATAGTCGCTCACAAAATTTTACGGTTTGGGATTTTCAAACAACGTCAAAGTCCTACTCTTGAATAGCAATAGTCGCAGTGATGATTATTCGTTGAAATGTGGCGCTGCGATCTTAATTTTAAATCCCAATAATTTGAAAAATTGTATTGAGCTTCAACAATTTCAAATGTTTTGTGGGAGATCAGCATCCAAATCTTGTGAGTGATTTGGTGAAAGATTCTCCGGGAAATGTTGTTCTGATGATATTTGATTTGATTTACAAGTATGAATTATTTGTTCACAGATATCGATCATGTGGACCACGAATGCAATGACGATAAGAGATATGATACAGATTGAGAACTGGAATTTAAATTTTTTCAATCATAAAATAATTATAAAAATGAAACTTCTATAGATCGTATTGAATACTCGATTGAATATAATTCCAAACCCTGACATGTATGAGTAAGTATATTCCCCATAATTATCTCTTACTTCACCAATCTTGAATCCTCCATACATTAATATATTCAATAACAAGCAGATTCAATGGACATAATAACAGCGTTATTCGGTTTGATATCCAGTTTCTTCTCTTGACAAGTATTTTCAACCGGAGTAAACGCCTGCTTTTCAATATATACGCTGAAAATAGAACTAAGAATAACACATATAAATTTCAGATATTTTTGTTTTTAATTTTGAGAAGTGCCTGCCGTAATCTTGCAACCGCCATAACCGCTTGCCATTTTGAACTTTCGACCAAACTCATAATATAAACAAGAAATTCAAACCTCAGCTATGGTGAATTATTCTTGAAATTCGTTCATTTTTTTACCTTCCCCCCTTCTACGTACCACTTAACCTGCCGGGTTCGGGGTTAGTCCCCTTTTCATAATTAGTAAACATAAGAAAGTCATTGGACAAAATTTTGGGTTTACTAAAATACGAGCTAACATATGTCATGCCTGCAATCCACTGGCTCTTGAACTATCAACTTAAGCTACCGAAAAATCTACACGAATGATATGATATATTAAGAATTTTCATTCCGCTTGAAAACCATCAACTACATCTGAACTCAAATCGAAGGAACAAAACATACTTGTTGAGGCTATTATCAATGAGGATGACTACCATACGAAAATATTTTTTACAAGTTTCAAACCAAATTTTTTATAATTTAATACTAATGCAGTGGTTTTTCTGCAGTGTTCAGACTCATATTCGTAAATGTCAAGACTATTACGCCAAGAATAGTTCAATATCAGTCAAATTGAAGAACTTGGTAACATGTTGATGTGTACCATCGGACATATTTACTGGAAGTCAATGACGTGATATTCTCCTGGAAAGTTTCATTGTTTTGAACTACCTACATGTTATAGCCTTTCATCTGTAAGTGATACCCATTTATAGAATGAATTAACCTAATAAACATTCACGACGCAGAAATCATTTAGCGAGGTAATTAGTAAATAATAATCAGTGATTTGTAGTTTACATTCAAAATGCGCAGTTAATTATGGCAAGCAGTAATTTATTATAAATACGCTGAATAATTGTTAGAAAACGAAGAATGTGCTTCAGTAAAAAATAGGATTCTTGGCTGAGTGTGGTATTCACTCCCATGAATATGTATTGTTGTTAATCGATAACTCAATAGAATCACAGGAAAAAGAATACTGCTATATAAAAAAAACATTATGCCATCACGTACTAATACGTCGGTGAGCAAGTGAATTGATCATGTGGAAAGATGTCTCCACTGTACACGTCGATGAGTGAAATCCACTGGTAGATACTTCATAACAATAAAGAATAATGAATGGAATTTGAAAATACTTTTTGTTGATAGTAGTGGTAGTAAAAGTTATCATGGTATTATATATATATATATATATATATATATATATATATATATATATATATATATATATATATATATATATATATATATATATATATATATATATATATATATATATTTGAATGATAATCAAAATTTGGTTCTTATTCAATCAGACAAGGGTAATGTCACTGTCATCATGGAAAAACATCAATACTTAGATTTATCCAATGATATTATTAATAAAAGTACTTCATATGTTCAACTGAATAATGATCCAACTTTTCAAATACAAAGAAAATGCAACAATTTGATCAAATCTCTCAATGGAACTCACCAACTCGATGACAATGTTAAGAAAGAACTCACTGTTTATAATGACATTTCTCCAAAATTTTACTCCTTACCAAAAATTCATAAACCTAATTTATCGATGAGACCAATTATAGCTTGCATTGGTTCTCCAACAAAAAAAATAGCTTCTTTTCTAACAAAAATTTTGTCTAATGCTTATGATTCAGATAAAATATATTCAATCAAAGATTCCTTTGAATTTTCAGAAAAATTTACCAAAATTAAATTACCAGATAATTATGTCCTGGCTAGTTTGGATGTTGTCTCACTTTTTAGTAACGTCTATCTAGATATTTGCCTAAGAGCAATTGATAAAAATTGGTATCGTATCAGAAAAATCACTGCACTATTAAAAAAGATTATTTTATGAATTTAATAAGATTCCTCTTCGATAATAACTATTTTTCTTTTAACAAAAAATTTTACAGAAAAACTTTTGGAACTCCAATGGGATCTTCCATTTCACCTATTTTAGCAACTTATGTCATGGATGAATTACTAGACACAATTATTCCTGTTCTTTCTTTTAACATATTTTTCATTAAAAAAGATGTATATGATATTATATTATCTTTACCTGAATATGGTATAACTGAAATTTTGGATACTTTTAACAGTTACGATCCATTCATACAATTCACCATTGAAGTAGAAGATAGATATTTTTAGTACCTTTCCTTGATACAAAACTTATAAGAACAATCGATAACACAGTATTGATTGATTGGTATAGAAAACCATGTCGTTCAGGTAGGTATTTGAATTTTTTCTCCTATCACAAATTTTCAATGAAAGTGACTTTGTTGAAACAAATGAAAAACAGAGTACTCAAAATTTCTGTCATATCTTTCCACAACAAAAATTAAAAAATTTTACAGAACCTTTTTATGAAAAATTCCTATCCACCAACATTAGTAAAGAAGATTTTGTTTAGTACTACATCTCTAACTGAAATTGATAACAATATAATACAAAATGATATCACTAATAGTAATGAGATTGCTGTTATAAATCAATCCAAATTTCTATGCATCATTACCATATATAAAAGAGATAACACCTAAACTCACCAGAATTTTTCAGTCTATTGACAACATTAAAATTGCTAATAAAACAGTGAATCCAATGAAACGTATCTATTCAAAAGTAAAAGACAAAATTCCTATTTCCTCACTTTCTAATGTGGTTTATAGTATCCCTTGTCAGGATTGCAATAAGAAATATATTGGTCAAACAAAAAGATTAATGAAAGAGAGAATTATTTCTCATGAAAGTGATAGTAGACTACATCCTGAAAGATGTGCTTTAGCTCATCACGTGAATAATCTGGATCATCGAACGGACTATTATTCAACAAAAATAATAGCAATAGAACCACATCTTTCAAAAAGAAATTCCTTAAAAATGTCTTCCATATCACAAGAAACTGATTCCATAAATAAAAAAACGGATATTAACCATTTGAGCGAAATATATTTCTTTTTGCTTTCACTTGACATAAAATCAAATGAACAGAATAACCAAAGTTATGAAACTAATCAAAATTCTTTCACGTTTCGGGTGGGACTTTTGGGTCGGGGCATCTTATTCCTTGAGAATCTTAAGGAATGGATGAGACCGACTCAACGGTTTCCGCTCGATTCGTTTATTAGAACTTTACCACATAGTAATATTGTCAAATGTCATATCAATAGTCTCTAAACATCAAAACTTGCCAAATTGAAATTTCAAATTTTGAAATAAAAAATGAATTATGTTTCCATGGATCTATGTACACAATCTGATTTTTCGATCAGTTGTGGTTCTAGAAATATAAAAATTGTACTTCCTGTTTTATTCGAAACAATAATTGAGAAATTTATTTCTCAAATACAACATATATGTAAAATTTTCAACAAAGATGTAAGTACTTATATTTTTTGAATTTTACATTTTATATGACATTTTATATTGTAGTCTCCCTGATGATGGAATAAAAAAATTCCGAAAGCTTGGAAAAACTTTAAAGAGTCTTCTTTTACAACGCTGCAGACCCTACTATAGTTATACTCTATAAATAAATTTTTTACTTCTGAAGTGACAAAAATGTCGGTAATATCAGGAAGGAGAATGCCACAAAGTTACTGTCAAATAGTGGTCATGTCCTGATTATAAAATACCGAATGGGAATACCATTCTGAAAGAACATTTATTTCTGACCGGGATATTATAAGCTTATATCGTCATAGTTACGCTATCAATAAAGAGGGTCATAACTCCCTTGGGACATTATAGATTTTATAATTCCCTCTACCTTTCACAAGTAAACACAGCTTGATAACAAAGTTCTGTTTATAAACAAGTAACATAGCAACAACCTAGCAACAAGAAAACTCTACTATAATCAACGGTACCTGATTCAAATATACCGGGAAGGTAATGAATTGGTACATTTTTCCGTTTCAAAAATGAACAAAATTTTATTGAAATCGGTCAGAAATAAAATTATCTATGTACCACGGGAATTAATGAGCCTTAATAACCTCAGGCAATTGCTGTCCCTTGGGCCAGAGGCCCTCGGGACGCAAACTTTGCCATCGGTAATTAAGGCCCTCCTAATTCCCTTGATACATAAATAACTATTTTACAAGATGCTCATAAGTCATCCATTCATAATCAACATTCAGTCATTTTTTCAAGCAAACGAAAAAACTGTATTTTTTCACCACCCTTTATTGAAGTTGAAGTGGAGATAGGTATAGGGAAATGTCAATAAAAGTTGTGGGGTTATTCAAATACGATTCCAATAATAATATTATATCTCGTATTATATACAGGATGTTCTACTACTCTCTAATATAAGTGGCAACACCGCATTGAAAAAATATTTTGGTTAGATAAAGAATGTCCGAATATGTTCTGCATTAAATTTTGAAAGTGATCCCTTGTCTACTTCACCAGGAACGTCTAATGTGCCATCCGACGTGAATCACTTTGTTTACTCATGTGGTATATTTTTCCAGAGTTGGTGCTGGAGTGAACTATATTAATTTTTTCAATATTGAACACGCATTCATTGAATATCCCAGCGCCTGCCCTGTCGTTCGTAAACGCAAAATAATATGAGTGGTCGAAAAGAGAACGTCACTTTCTAGGAAATTTCGGCTCGCGTAGAAAATTCGATACACATCATCGAGATCCATCTGGAAGATTCTCCATAGCCGTACGCACGTATAAATACGGAGACGATTCAGAGTTTAAGCGGAGAGTTTTACAGAGGTTCTATAGAGATCTTTGGTATTGCTAAGTGCAGAAGTCGAAGTGTAGCAGAGAGTTTCAGTACAGAGCGTTGAATAGTTTAGCCGAACAGTTTGAGTGATTGTATTGTATTGGTTTGTGATAAAGAGTTGAAATAAAAGTAGCTCAGTGTTGTTTGAAGTTTTAATAAACGAACCCAAGGAAATATCGTAACAATAAGATTATATACAGGATGTTGTATTTGAAAAATCGAAGTTGCTACTACTTTCTAATATGAGTGGTAACACCACATCGACGAAAATATTTTAGTTGGGTGAACAATGTCTGAATATGCCCTCTATTAAATTTTCAAAGTGATCTGTTGCCTAGTTCATAAAAAACGTCTAATGTGCATCCGTTGTGAATCACCCTGTATACTTATGTGGTATATTTTTCCACAGTTGGTGCTGGAGTGCACTATATTCATTTTTTCAAATATCAAACACACATTCAGATCCACGTTCTTGGCGCTTGTGGTCTGTTTTAATCTCTCTTGATTTAAATAAATAAATTAATATGTTTGGCACACTTTGAGTGTTCATATCCATCATTTCTTTGGGATATACAATACTGGCATTTCTCGAATTATCGTGAATAAAATTCGTGACTCCACTATATGAATTCCATCTAATTGTCATGCACACTCGACGAAATTTTAAATTCAAGACCGCCACCGAAATGTTTGTTTTTCGGCCATCGCGTCTAGACCGCAACGGAATCGCCGGTCAGAGACGCCCTTGGAATCGGCGATCGCCAGATTGTTTTGGCATCGAATCACGTACGGAAAATGTCGTCGACCCGACGTTCGAGATTTTTCAGACGTTTCAAAGGCTTTATCGAATGTCAACCGACGTTATCACGCGCTGTCATTCGGAATGGCTACTCTGGCCGTCCCGCCGAGAATTGGCACAATAAGGAAGTGGCAGTGGCGTCGGCTGTTTCGGTTCCCGTAGGAGTCATCCGTTGAAAGAGTTTTCCTTTAGTGCGCCATGGTCGGCCGCAACGTTCCAAGAAGACGAAAACCATGAAGTTCATTAAATCAGAAATGAATAATAGAATGATACTGTCGTTTACTGTTTGAAAATCATTATTTTGTGCCACTCTTGAAAGACACATGTCAAGAGAGAATATACTTTATTGTCATAAGAGTAATCTTGTGGACAGAGTTTCACTTAATCTATAGCGCAGTGTATATGTGAAAAAAAAACGCATTGAAATTAACCAATTTTCACTCAATACATAAAATCAGTTTGTATATATAAAAAACACATAAGTCGTACGGGATACTGGTAAAAAATAAATAAATAAAATAAAATATTTTTGAGGATTATCACTATAAAATTCTTGTATATTATAAATACGGTCTATCACTTGAAAAACCTTTCACAGCCTTCCTGAAGCATTGTGAAGATTTAATTCCTGTTACATTCTTTGGCAGATGATTGAACATTTTACAACCATTATAGACAATGGAATCCTTTGACTGATGTCATTGGTATTTCCAACTTGATATTGTTGGATTGTCTTGTCGCATAATGGTTTGGTGAAGTTTGAAATTTGTTCAAATATTTTTTAATTAAACACACTGTTTCCATTATGAAGATAGAAATAACTGTTAGTATTCCAGAGTGGTAAAGAGTAATCTGCAAGAGTCTGTACGTTTTGATTTGCACATATATCTCACGGCTCGTTTTTGCAAAATAAAAATATTTTGTAGTTGATAACCACTACACTAGCCTCAAAATGGAATTCCATATCTCAAGTGAGATTCCACCAGATGGAAATAGACAGTCTTAGCTGCTGTTAAACCAAGTTCAGTTGCGACTACTCTGATAGCATAACAACTAGAGGACCACTTCGTTGCATAAAACATTAATATGGTCTTCAAATTTCAGTTTTCTATCGATATGTACTCCTAAGAATTTCAAGCTACTTTTATTCTCAATAATGTCATTCCCAATGGGAATATTGTCAAGTTCACATCTGTGAGTTACTCTATTGGTTTTCGATATTAACTTGGTGATATTGGTGATATATTTAAGGAAAGACGATTTGAATCACACCAACTCTTTACTTCCATCATATCGTTGGATATGATTTTAGTTAAATCATTCGCATTTTCCATTGCCAAAAAATTGGAGTATCGTCTGCAAATAGTATGAATTTTCCTGAGATATTTATATATATCAAATCGTTGACGTACGAATTATAATCCCTATAAATTTTTCAAGGTTGGAATCCTCGTGTAACGCTTCTCTCGGAAGGAATTCAACAGCCTGGATTTTGTGTAAGAACAATCGTGTGTATGAAAAAGAATTAGTGCGGGCACTAGGAATAGTCCAACCAACGTTGACTGTTTGCAAGGAAGGTGTTTCTGGAAACAGACGAAGTGAATCAAATCTTATTTTTAAATGAGTCTATTAAGTATATGCGAGAAATCCTTTTCATGTGCTTTTTAACAAAGGAAATCTAATCTTTCGTGTCGTGAGGATGAGCAAATGAAAGGTCGAAACGTCGACATAAGCAGAAATTGATTCACTGTTTCACTGACCACTCCAACAAACTCAAAACACTGAAATTAAAAAACTTAGGGTCACGAGCATCTCCACGAAAAACTAGATATGATTCCTGTGGAATTATTCTTCAAAATAATATACTGCACCATTTGTTTCAATTCAGTGAGTTATCAGAATTCATGGATAGCCAGTGGCGCCATTTCTCCATCATTGCGAATAGTAATCTCTCTCGCTGTTTCACAATATATATGTTTACCGCCGTAAACAAAGTTAACTTGAAACTCCTCTGAATATTTATGCTGAGAAATTAACTTGAAACTCATTCCAACATTCAAGCCAAGAGCTGAGAGAACAGTTTGCATTGTTTGCATTAATAGGACACACTGCCATATGCACTGCTCATATTAGTTTGAGAAGTAAATATGAATTGTCACCAAACTGAATTATCGAATTTGCCAATTGGTCAAAGGCCAAGTATTGATTTCGATCCTCCACAATGATGAGCTTACGAAACAGGTGTTATCGTTATAACAAACTAATAAAAATATTTGTTACGTAATTTTCTGGGTTTGTAACCTATCACAATCTGAAAAAATAAGAATCAATATTGGAATCTATATGAGTGTAGAAGGGCAGATTTTCAATCTACGTCTATTGAAAAACAGTTCTTTCTGGATAGAAGTCAAGTCCAATTAGTCAGAAACTTCTCGTATAACTCAAATTTTGCCTATCAGAAATATATATATATATATATATATATATATATATATATATATATATATATATATATATATATATATATATATATATATATATATAACGTTTCGGAAACTAAATCAGCTTCCGTTCTCAAAACTCATACGCAACTTCATGTTCAAATGCAAATATCTCTTGTTTGCAATCTTCGTATATGACATTTGTCTAATATTTCAAATCTGAAACAACATTTTGTCCTTCAGGAGGGGCAGCCATCTGCGATCTATATCAAGTGAACTCATAGATGTGCATTCTTCACTAAACAGCATGATGAAAGCGGATTCCTTAAATTTTCGTTTCCTGCCATTGCTCTCGTCATAATTTTAGTGTTGCTCCATTCTACTGTGTGATCTCCATCGGCAGTAAGAATGTGTTCTGATAATTTAGAACCACCTATCTGTCTGTTTCTGGTCTGCATCTTGTATTCACTCTTTCGCACTTCCAATGGTCGAGACTTTTCACAGATATATTTGTTGACCGCACGAACAAGGAATTTGATAAATACAATTTTTTGTGTTTTCCGTTTTGCTATTTGGTTTTGTATGTGTCAGTATTGAACTCATATTATTTGTTGTTTTTAATGTTGTTCTAACATTATACCTGTTGCCGATCCGTTTTATTTGTTCAGACAAACGAGGGACCTAAGGTATAATGTTTGATACAGGTGGTGTATTTTGTGTAGGTTGTATGTCTACGTAACAAATATTGATCCACCACAAAATAATGAAGTTCAAATAATAAAAATATCTTGTTTTATATTTTGTTTTCTCACTCGAATATTCCAATGATATTCTACTCAAAAAGTTAAATAATTTTTGAAGGCCACAAAAAAATGAATTGAGGTCGTAAAAATAATAATCATGACGCACAATAATTTTTTATTGGTTATGAGTGATAACTGCAGATCCATGTTATTATCTCCCCCTAGTTCGAATGAGGCAATAGTTATGTGAGTTTTTACTAGCTCATATGGGAGTGGTCGAGATCAAATAAACGTCCGTGTTTTGATATTATGAGTATAATTCTGAATCGTTCACACTTGATGTGTCTATTTAAACTCACGTGTAAACATATACATCAAGTGTGAATGGCTATTACATGTCGAACAAATAATATAGTAATTCGAAAAGGGAAAGGAATTTCTGATAGTAGTAATACCGGGAGTAATAATTTACTAACAGGTAGTTATATGTGATCTCTAATATAAAGAGCAAGTGACGATGGAAATAAGCGTCTATAGTCAATGATTAGCTCAATATTTAGTTTAAAATTGAGTTTTTGAAAATAATCAAGTTGAAGAACGCAAATGTCCTCTGGCAAATCTTTGAAAATTTTGCAATTCTTTCTGGTGGTAGTTCCCATTTGAGATCGCACTATTATGAAGATTGCATCAACTAGTTTGTCTTCAGTGGCAATAACTTGAAATCTAGGAATCAATTCGAATCTAGCATCTATATCTCCATATCATCTATATTTTTCAGGACCCACTCTATCTCTATTCCCAGAGAAAACCATTCTAAATCTCTTACACATTCATGAGCACTCTACAAGTCACTGTTATTTCATATTCGCTACGAGAACGGTCTTTTTGCCACACTCGCTACCTAACTCAATTTTATACGTTATTTGGATTCATAGAGTTAGTGGTGTTCGTCGGCGATTTATTTCGGAAACGAGGTTGAAAAGTGGGGTGTTAAACTGATAATATGAAATGTGGTGTAGTTATAGTAGAAAAATATACGAGTTACATTATATCTGCAATATTTGGTAATTTCTCACGAATGAAGCTGAAGAGGAAAAAATCAGATTGGTAGGTAATACGTATTGTAACAACGGATGCTTTTCGAAGTTTTTTATGTTATAGTCATTAGCATGAAGCCAGAAAATAGAAGAGCTTCTGAAAACAGAAAGAACTCAAGAACCAAAAAAAAACAAGAAATAATGAAATCAAACTGAAAAAGTCCATATCCAAATTGAATAATATTGAACGAACATTAAAAGGGCAATGACAAAAAAGTACTTAAAATGAAAAATATTTCGAATCGTCTTCAGGTTAAGAACGAGAACGAGCTGAACGAGAAGCTGAATTGAATTGGCCGATAGTAAACACATCCTTTATGAAAGGTTTTTGTTGTATTTTGTCGATATGGAGGAGAAAAGTCGAAAATGAATGAGCCCCTCAAGTTCAACTTTTGCATATAATCGCCTTTTTGTATGGGATTTCATTATACATCAACATGAGAAGACTTTGAGAGTTTTTTTTAAACAGATTCCTATTCCTATATCTTCTTCATCTTTATCTGATATCCGAACATCATCATTGACGTCACGGAACACCGTCGAATGAATGCAGTCAGAAGTTATCGGGAATAAATAATTGTACCAAACGAACCAGTACATTCCAATCATGATCATTCGAATTTCACCCTCACTATGCAAAACTCTGCTGAAGTTCCAATCCAATTTGCACCCTTTCAAAACGTCGACCCACTCAAAGCTCTATTCAATACTCACAGAATACTGCTTCAACTCAACTGCTGACATGGACAATAACAGAAAAATCCTTCGAGAAAACTAACTACGTTAGATTGTACAAGCACTTCCTTATGCAAACTCGCAACAAGTTTTCGTGATGGTTTTGAAATTCAAATGTTATTGAATATTTCGATAGCGCAGGAAATTCTTGGGACTTTTACGGGAGGGACTAGTGGTCGTGAGATGGATGCTTAAGATATCGGGTTATGTATATGGTTTGGAATAACTGTAGGGTATTTTGAGTTGAATGCAGTGAAAATGTCTACTTATAGTACAACTGCGTTGTATATACTCCATAATATTAGTCTGAGAGAGAAAATAATTCTCTTGTAATATTGCGCTTCAGCCTTCCTTTACATCAATATCACTTCATGCTTAGGTAATGGGACAATGTGATGTGATGCTTTTTATTTTTTTATATTTGAATATTTGCTATCTCAATGTACTTATGTGCTGATGTCAAACATTCAGTTCTGGTAGGTTGGGACACTCGATTCAACTATGTTAACATATTCTAATTAGATATTATCTTGAGTTGATTTCGAAGCATCATTTGTTCCCTATGGTGAGTTGTAGAAAAAAATGATACTCTCTGTTGGTAGGTTCCTGTACATCATTCAGAGACGTATTCATTCACGAAAAGGTTAGGTGCTGTAGTTGAAATGTATTTGGTATATCTGTAAATACTGGTGCTATCCTTAATGTGAGACAAGCTGGGAATAACAGAACATACGGTTCATCAAAAACTACATTAATCGATGAAATTAATGACTATTGATTGAAACTCCTGCAGTATTATTTTTCACTTTTTGCCGTAAGTGTTATGACCCAAATTTCTGCCGTGGAAGAAAAAACAAAATGTTAAGTACCCAGGATAAGGATTTTGTATTCTTATTGAAGATACTTGCTTGCAAGTATCTCTGCCTAGGAAGCATCCAGTATCATAATAAACTTGAAAAATGTCATGCAATACAGAAATTTTGAGAATTTTACAAAATTAGCGTCAATTGGATTCATTAATTTTCTCGAATATTTTATTAATATATGTTGAAATTATTCTTGTGAAATCAAGTACCTATTGTTTGTTTGTTGTAAGTACTCTTTGAATGTCATTATTTGTGGTGGATCCCTTTTTCGTTTTTTTTTTGGTTGTTTACCCAACACAATAGAAAAAATCAAGAATCATCATCACAATCTAAACAAGTTAAGAAGGGCAGATTTATAATATACACTGAAAAGTTTGCGTTAATAAAAAACAGTTCCTTCTAATAAGACACGTTCTATTAGTCAATAACTTCTTGTATAACTCAAATTTGACCATCAAAAAAAAACAAGAACTGATATTTATGAAAATAATCATCTTTGTTCAAGACATAGAAGAACATAGAAGAGAATTATTTCTAAATGAGCTGCTGACTGATAGGAAGGGTTTCATTCAGAAGATACTGTTTTTAATTAACGCAACGAAATTTTCAGAGTAGAATAGAAGACTGCCCTTCTACACTCATATATATTCTAAATATAAATCAGTTTTTTTCGGAATTGTTGAGCTCCAAAAAATAACGAAGAAAAAAGTACTGCTTATTGGTGAAGGATCCAAGAAATTTTGGAAAATTGTACTACTCCTTTGATACCAGAACATTCATAATACTTTCCTTGCTATTATTGCTAGAGATCCCAGATTTATATCTTCGAATAGTATATTTTTCAATTATTCAAACATTTGGAGTTGTGAGCAGTCTAGTGCATTATCCTGACATGGCTTTAAACTAGTTTAACCGATGTTTCGACATGGTTGCTTGGAGAATACACTTATCATTATAAATTATATATCAGCATCAACAAGGGTACAGTTTACACCGATTAGCGCTCAGTCTATGCATTACCTAAGTGTACAACCTGAAATCATGATGTACTGCCGAATTCTCGAATGACAGCACAGACAAATGCAGTGAGAACAGAAATTGTATTGATTTCTCATCAATGAAGCAATACTGCAAGAACAGTATCGGAGGATCCTCGGAAATAAAAATTTGCGTGAGCTAGAACGACTCGAACTTAGTCACCCATCAAAAACCTGATGTAGAAATGTGCGTTTAAATGCATTGTTGTTGCTAAGCACGTACAAGATTCGATTTCCGATCGATGATTTTCATTATTTTCCACACACTTTTGCCTTCCCGTAGATCTGAATTTTTCTGCATGTGACCGCCCTTGAATTACAACATCATTCTTTTCGTGAAAATATTGGCCCGTCGAAGACAATAACACAAGGATATCGATCACTTCTGAATTTCCGAATATTTGCTATTGAACTATTTCAATTCTCCAGAATATACTCCATGGAGTTGAACTTCACGTTTGATAACAAAAGTATCATGGCGCCCAACGTGGGAACCTGATATACTACCTTGAGTTTAGAGCCTCATGCCTTATGGAATGGATACATTCTATTTCAGAATATTTCCAACCAAAATAATGAGCTTAAAGAGGGCATGTAACTGAATAAAATGTATAACCTTCTTCTGTAATCGATGTGATGGCTTTTTGGGAAAGCAGGAAAATAAATACTTCATCGAAATTAGCAAGAATTGTTTGTATTAAATTTAATGTGAATATTCACAAATGTATAATGATGGTTAGACCTTACGAAATTGTGCATTTTCAGATTTTGCATTCTGACTGAATAAACTCAAAAATTGCGACAATCTACGGGTGTTAAAATTAATGGTCTGATCAGAAATTGTAAGTTTTGACGACGCTTCCGGGTTTCTGAGCCGTAGTCTGCAGATGATTTGTCTACAACTGTGGTAGTCAGTGAACGCAAGGCGTGACAAAGGGTTTATTTCTATTTCGAAGTATTGGAATTTATGTTGGTACGATCCTGAAGTAAATAACAAATCGAATCAGATTTCAAAGTTACCTATAATGTAGAATTAATGGACTGATCGACCTACCTGTAAGGATGATCGATTCAAATTATTTTAGCTGTTGCTCGTAATGATTATTTGAAATCAGTCAGTAAGACGTTTACCATACATCTTGATCAAACATACCTGGCAGTGGTAACATATGAAAATCAATTACCAATCAGTAAGACATACGTCAATTATTACTGCTGTTGTTTCTTCCTCTACATCGATCAAATGTGCCTGTCGGTGGTAAGATCTGAAAAAATCAACTACCAATCGGTAAGACATACGTCACTTACTGGTGTTTTTTCTTCTTCTACATCGATCAAATGTGCTTGGCATTGGTAAGATATAAAAATCAATTACCAATCTCGGTGAGACATTCGTCAGTTACTGGCGTTTAGTGAATCTTCCATTTTCCATACATTTTGATAAAACGTGCCTGGCAGTGGTACGATATGAGAATCGATTACCAATCAGTAAAACATACGTAAATTATTACTGCTGTTGTTTCTTCCTCTACATTGATCAAATGTGTTCGGCATTGGTAAGATATAAAAATAAATTACCAATCTCAGTAGGACATTCGTCAATTACTCTGGCGTTTGTTATTTCTTCCATTGTCCATACATTTTGATCAAACGTGCCTGCCAGTGGTAAGATCTGAAAAAATCAATTACCTATCGGCAAGACATACGTCACCTACTGCTTTTGTTTCTTCTTCAATTATCTAGTTCACTTTCAACAGATTCACATTCGAACCATTGTTCTGCAAAACCATGTTCAGTTCGTATCAAAATCTCTGTCCAAAAGTTCCTCTTGATTCCATATTTCGGATTGAATAGTTGAGTTTTGTCGCAGAAAACAATATAATCCTCGTACACCGTCGTCATTGAATTGGTTTCCACACTTCATTTCGATATTCACGAATTTAAATTTGTTTTGAACACTCCATTGCTGGTAAGCACAAATTTTAGGAATGAGTATTGGAATTCGGGTGGTATACGTGATATCAGCTGTCTTTATATTGTGTGCTGGTTAGCATGAGTCACGACTTACTACTGAGTGTAACAAATAATCATGGAGGACAACAGCGAAGAATAATCCTCTGTAGATCCATGATTCATTCCTATATCGCTCAGAATCGTCATCATCTGAGAACCGGTTGTTTCCGCTAGTTGCCTCTGCACCCTTCCGTTCGCTCGATAACCGCATACTCATCTCTGCTCGTATACGCGGGATGAGAGAGCGGATGTATCTAACGGCGCGATAAATTATCCAGAAATAAAGTTTTAAAATGTGTTTTGCTCCCGTTTCACCTCCGCAACGACTTTTATTGTGGCTGAACGTATCGCGAGACGGAGCGCCGAAAAAAATGAGCAACATTCGGGGAACGAGTTGCCGTTCTTTCGGAAGATTTAGGAAAACTTCGAGGAAGTTCAGACGAAGATATGGTCGAGGTATGTTAGTAGAGTAAATATTTGACGAAGTTTGTGAGCTCACGGCTGGGAACCGAAGAAAGTAATGAAGCCAAATTCGTGATAACCATATCAAACAATGGGCGTTTTTGGTGGCAGAATGAGCCTCCACATATGGAACGTAGTATCAGAATTTATTCAGGTAGAAGAAGGCAGTATTCACTGTTTCAGTAATCACTGAGGTTCATGGCTACCAAAGTTGGTTCGGATACTGGAAAAAAAGTTTTCAAATTTCAAACTTTTAAGAGTGAGTACTTCACAAAATTATAAATAATAAATAAATAATAAACTACTTTATTTTAATCCGAAATCCTAATCTTCTTATTATAAAGGGTACAGGGGTTCTTAAAAAGGGAGATAAAAAAATTATAACAAATAAATATGTCAATAAATAAAAAACGGACTTATGAAGAATGTTTTACTGATCACGTAGAACCAAAGCTCTATTGGATATATAATAATATTACATAACGATAAAGAGTATAAAAATGGGTTTCAACATGTTAGGTACATTTGCATCGAAGATAGGGCGTCTTGTGCGTATGGTGGGTGCATTATCGGGCGGACGTTAGGAATCCAAAAGTATCCGTATATCAAAAAAAATTATCCGGATACTGTAACCGGATAGAGAAGTATCCGATTAAAACCCAGCTCTAATGGCTACTAACAAGACATTGTCATGGCAAGGAACTTGAGTATTTCTGTAGAGAGAATGAAGTTTGGTGAATCATTTTTGACTTTTTCTTTTCCGAATCAAAAAAAAAAGAACGGAAATACTCAACCTCTATAAAAGGAGGAAAATCAAAATGAATACATACTCTCTGTTGAGAGGTCATGTTTATCATTCATACACGCTGAATCATTCATAAAAAGAAGGGTCCATCTCGAACAGCTACTTCCCTGCCTATGTGGTGCGACAGACACTGAATCACATAGATGGACTCCCAAAATTACTGGATTGAATAAAATATTTCAGGTTTATTATGATACTGGATACGATAGAATGTTCTCTAGGTTGAGACATTTGCAGGCAAATATCCTCAATGAAAATACAAAATCTCTTTCATGACCTCAATCATGACTAAATAACTTTCAGGTTTTCTCCATGGCAAAAATTCCAAGTGAAAAATGGTACACATTTTTTCAAAACTGCAGGATTTTGAATCAATCAATAACTTCCTCGGTTATTAGAGTTTTTGATGTATCCAGTGCTATCACAGCTAGCATATTTGACTTTTCAAATCACTTTGTTTTTATTTTACTTCTTCAACCCTGTTATTCCTGAGCTTGTCCCAAATTAAATGAAGGACAACTGGACACACATACAGAATATTGTATACATTTCAATTACAGCACCTTACACTTTGGAAATAAATAAAACGTCTATGAATGATATATATATATATATATATATATATATATATATATATATATATATATATATATATATATATATATATATATAGAGTTTAAGTTCAGAGCGTTGGATAATTAACGGAGCAATTAAAGTGATTGTATTGTGTTGTGATAAAGAGTAGTAATAAAAGTGGTTTAGTGTTGTTTGGAGTTTCAATCAACGAACCCAACGACAATATCGTAACAATACCAACAGAGAGTATTCGTATTTTTTTCTTTCCCATCTTTTTCATTCGTATTTGAATTTTTTCATTCTGAGGGAAAAAAAACAAAAAATTGTTCTTTGAATTGTCATGCGCTTTCAAAATAAAACAGTCCTAGAGTCGTTTAGCTCATAGCAAGTCGGTTCCAGACTTATTTGAGAACATACCAGATGAATAGCGACTTCATGGAAACAAGTCAAATAGGCATCTCGAGTAAACCATAATCAAAGTGTAAAAATAAGGGCTAGTTTCACCGTATCTGATCGCCTAGAAGTCAGAGGGTTCAAAGATTAACATGTGTTTTACAAAAGCAAGTCAAGCATTATGAGTAAAAATACTTTGTGAAACTTACCCTAAAGGTTGAAATTACAACTAGGAAGGGAAAATGTAACATGAACTTAAAAACGATTTATTTCAAAATCAAGAACAAAAAATATTCAAATACATTCATAGTAAGACTGGTACAATTTACTAAAAAGAGGTTAATGAAAAATGGTATATACCAATTTTTTTCCAAAATAAAACTTTTTCACTGATTATTCCAATGTTACTGAATATCACTGAAGTACTTACTATTTTTTATTTTAAATTTTAAAGCTCCTGCTGGAAATTAAAGGCGTGTATATGATATCCAACGGAGCCTCTTAAATACATTTTTCATGCCTCTAATCTCTACACCAACGAATACACTGATAACGCGGAAAGTGTACAGAAACTAATATAAAACTAGCTAAAAATTGTCTACTTCTCGAATCAGTTTAGTTCTTGAAATATAAAACAACACCCCGAATTCTTCTGAGTTGAACTCTAGGTCAAACTAGTCTGATGCAGTTACTTAATATTTCTATAACTCTGTAAAAGCTACCCTCTACATTTTTCTCGTATTTTAGCATTAAGCGAAATAATCAAGCGACTGATTGGGTCTGCCAAATTATACAGTGGTCAGCAGCTTACCTCGCAGCTTGTGTAATTCGTATTTGAATGTGTTAAAAGGCGCCTAATCACTTGCTGAATACAACAACTGCATAAAATGGAAGGGAATTCATCACCCCATAATCCGAAAGGATTTTGCCACGAACAAATTTGATCCACCGCATCACGTTCTCCGAAATCTTCATTATAGAAACCTCTGGCAACGTGACAGGTGACATAGCTATTCTATAATTGATATCACCGACTAACTGTTGCTTATCGTGCACTACAAAACTTTCGTGAGCGTAATGAAAAAATATCAACAACTCGACGAAATCGGGCATCAAGATAGCATTTTTCTAATGAATGAGCTTTCAGTCAAGCTAATATAGAAGGCTGTTATCGTTTTATCGTCGCATTTATATACACTTCTCGTAATTCAAACATAATGACTCTTTATGTACTTGTTCGTACGCCCACAATCGAGACGATGTTTGCCTTGCATAGCATCCACGTGTCTTGTGGGTCTCTAAAAATTGTGTTGCATTCGAAATCTACTACTCAGTATACTTAAGGTAGTATCAATTTTCTTCTCCTGAAGATGCTAACCGTTAGCGAAACACGCGTCGATTGCAGAAATATCTTTTTTTTGTGTATATTCACACGAAAAGGAAGCCCTGTAATGTTCACAGAACACCGCGTGAATCAAGGGACAGGAGGTACGAATTAACATTCAGTTTGAATTTATGAAGTTTGTAAGCCTAGCAAGGAGTACCAAAGTTCAGCTGTTTTATTGAAAAAAGATCCCTGAGCAAGAGAGGTTCGACGGGTCTCCAAGTTCACAAGGAAGGGGTGGGAATTATGTACTCGTCGAGTCATTTGTGTAGGTATTGCCAAGGATGGAATGATTGATAACAATTCAGAAGACCCCCGACAGTGGAAATATCTATAAAAGAGAGACATCCGACCTTTCTACGATGTTCCAATGAAGTGAGCGAGTCTGTGAGCGAAGAATCACCAACAAGACGGATTGCCTTTCTCTGAATAGAATCGAGAACCCTCAATGAATGTTTTGGTGCCGAACATGAGATCCATATTCCAAGACAGGTCGTATCTGAGCCTTGTAGATCATCAGAAGCTGACTAGAAGTGAATGAAGTATTTCTTCGCACGAAATAGGAATCCAAGTTTGTAGGAAGCACCTTTAGCGATCGATCTCACATGGTTTTACCCTTGTGAACCTTGGATCACCTGCCCACTGTTAGTTCAAGATTGACACAAAAAAGGAAATAGAATTGGTATTATTCTTGGACGTATGAAAGTTACAAGTTACACAATTTTTTCGTCAACAAAATGATGGAAAAGACCAAATAATCAATCATATGGTTGTCTAAAGCAAACGACGTATCATATTTGTGATGAACAACGACCATGGTAATAGAATGAAGGGAATATCTTGCCTAGCTTGGAATGGAATACGAGTTTGTTTAATGATTTGGTTGGCCAATTCTACGCTTATCCAGGGCTTTTCGAGTTCATGTCACTTCGTGGGAATCAAGGAAACGATTCAATTGACGGAATGTCAATTATAATAGAGTTCTAGATGTAATATACATTACTTTATGGTATTCCATTTATTGAATAAAAATTAAATATGTGGAAGTTTGTGAGAATTATCTCAGGTATGTGGAAACGGTGAATAGGTTCACAAAACTGCGACACGTGTTTCGCTAAACAATGGTATTTTTATCCTGACTAAGGAAGCTGATATATAACGAAAAGAATGTCGACCCATTGTTGGTGAGAATTGAAAAGAAAATTGTAATATTTTCTATTATATCTGTTATGCAAAATGATTTTAGTTTTCATATACATACAACATACAATAATATTTGTATATTCGTCAACCACTGCATCGAAATCGATCTTTTTTCTTGGTTGAAAGTGTAATCGAAGCTGAACTTGAAGTGGAAAATAGTCTTGAATTGCATACTTAGGTATACATTTCATTTTTGCAGGTGAGGTTAGATATTTTATGGTTGATACACTTTCTAGACTTTTATTATTTCTGGTAGCTTTTTCAAATGTATCCATAGTCATCACAATATATGAGAAAACAGTTTTTTATTGATCATATTTTTTTCAACTTTATCATCGGTCACTGCCTGCCAACGATTCACCGGAAAATATTTTTTTCCAATAAATGTGGTTTATGGTTTCATGAATTGAAGTGATCAAACTGAAGTGCTTAATTATTCCTACCGCCACGACTTCTCAGATAACCTCCATCCTCCATGAAGAAAGAAATGATCGAGAAAAGCGGATTTCTACTGTCCGTCTCATTCATCAAAATCGCAATCTTAATTGAATGAAGCTCGTTTATCCAGCTGAACCTTATAAATCAAATAATTTTCAAACTTCCCTGACAACTTCCATCATATTTCTAGACCGTGGGAAATTTAATTGGCCCGAACTTGGATTCACCCACCAAATTCAAAATTTGAAAGAAACCAGAGTAATTAGAGAGCGGAGTTGTGAAACTTCTCGACGTGAAATTTTATAGGTGCGAGTTTTGTGATGTTCAACTCCAAAAGCAAATTTGGTATAAATTATGAACATTTCGCCTCGGGAATCAGGTTGTGTGCAAACACAATTTGATGTTTCGATGAAAAATCAACAATGAAAGTGAAAGGGGCAATCAGCGCTCGATATTCAGGGCATGCTGTCAAATATAATAAAAGGGTAAACAAGTCGAACCAGATGATTCATTGATATTTTTGATCAGATTTTTGGAGAGTCGGTTACCGAGCAGCATCTCAAAAGCAAAGGTAATTTCAACTTACTCAATACGACACCATTAATAAATAAATACAGATATTGTTCTCATTACCCAGATAACAAAAACTTCTCAACTACTCATTTTTCGAAAATATTTCAAACCCATTTCATTAAAATCCCCCAGGGTCAGATGGATCACCTAGAGCTATGGAAACAATGGTATGTTCTTGAGATCTTCAAAAAGGTTCACTTTGCAATGGAATCCATATTGAAACAAGAGTTTGAATAACTTATGCGCGTTAGAAATTATAGATTTGACTCGGGCCTTCTGAAATATATATAATTCAGTGAATACAACAAAAAAATATAAGATCAAGAAAAAACCGCATCTAAATGAGGGGAAGCAAATATTTGAAATCGCACTACGAAAAACATTTAAAATCAAATCACTTGAATTTGGTTGATGCAGGATTTTCGAAAGCTATTTACAAAATGAACTGGATAGGATGAAGATTAAATAACTAGTGTGAGAATTAGGCAAATATCGATGAACGTCGTTTGGAGGTTTTCCAAAGCTTTCAAAAATTCTTGTCAAAATGAGTTCAATCAGAACAATATCAACAAAAAGCAGAGTTGAAATCCAATTCGTTTTTCCATATGTATTTGACGAAATTTTATACTTATCAACTGAAGAACAATAAGAGATCATTATTATTTTATTATTCTGTTGATATATCCAAATGTATCTGAGGGAGGCGGACAAGACAAGAGCTTATATTTTACTCGGTCGTGTATACTTATACATGTGATTTTTTTCTTAAATATAAAAAAAATGAATTCATCTTTAATTTCATGTACTTTGGATTCTGACGTAATTACATGGTCTTATGCAATATGAGAAAATTCAAATTTTCGATTTCATCTGGGCTCTCTGTTCAACTATCAAATGGTAATATCATGTATATGTAGAACTCCTCAATATATTGTTACGAAATCTCCTAGCGCCGGCCCTGTCGTTCGTAAATGCAAAATGATATGAGGGGTCGAAGGAAGATCGATTACCTGCGAGATAGCAACTCACCGAGAAAATTCGATCATCGAGATTTGACTGGAAGATTCTCCACATGCGTTAGCAAGTATATATACGGAAGCACTTTATTGCTATGGCAGATAGTTATTGCTAGAGTTATAGACTGAATTGAGTTATAGACTGAATTGTTCAGGTTATGTGAAATTATGTATCAGAACTGAGTTTAGTAAATATGGTGGCGCTGTGAAGTCAATGAGAAAACTGGGACAGAATTTGCTCAATTCTTGACTCTTGAATTGTAAATTTAATTAAAGGAAAATTTTCTTGAGTAGTTGTTCTCCACCTTGAAAAAAATTAAATACAAAACTTATATGGGGGACTTCAAGAAATTATTTTCTATTATTGTCTAGGTTTGAATAAATATGCTTCGAATACAAATTGACCAAGAAAAATTGACTCATATGTAATTCATTGCCTGTGCGCCCACTATATAGCTGTTTGGAATAGAGCTTTCCTGGCTTTCTTCATTTCACTTCTCTCAAGTTTTGTGCTTCTTTTTTCTATTCGTAGAAGAAAAAGCTGATGAACAATTGCTCAGACCTTATTCTCCTCACAAAAACTCTCAACTTTCTAAGTAGAAAATGAAATATATCAAAATTTTTCATCAATTGAATTGAAAACCAAATTTGTTTTCCATAAGAAATGCTAATTATACTAAACGTTTTTTATTTCTAAAAAGAGATTCAGATTTCAATAATTTCATTCAGCACTGACCAATCATCGAACGAAACGACTGGCCGTTCATATCATCAAGCTAACTAACCGCTACGGTAATTATCGCAGCGCAACACCCAACTATTAGCAAGCACAAAGAACTTACTTTGTAGAGTCGTCGCCGTCGAAGTGAGCAATCCCTGGAGCGACCTTGAATTATGCCGCAGCAGATCTGCGAAGTCCTTCTGGCCTTGCTTTCTCAACATTGCTTCTGTTTTGTCGTCGCAGCATTGACCGCTGCATATGCTGCCTGAAACGAGAAACATTTCTTTTTACAATCGCTATGGTGGATAGTCGTCGAACGCATTGTAAAATCGATTAATAATTCTATACATTTCGGTAATCAAGATAATTTCACACGTGAATTTGGCGGATGCGCCAAGATATCTAACTATTGATAGTTTTAAAGAACGGCAATTGTAACAATTTAGTAAATAGAGCAAAGTAATAACAAAATAACAGGAGTGACAGTTTTCAACTGGGGAAGCGAATCTTTTGGAAAAAAAACTCCAATAACAGACCTCAAACTTGAATACATGTAATGTAACAAGAAAGAAGAAGAAAATACGTTTTCTCACTCACAAGGTATGTCGACAATATTTGTGACTGAAAAATGTACTGATTGTCGCATGGTCACTCCGAACCTTCCACTGGAAAACTAACGATGATGAACTCCCCCTTCCAACCTTTTTGTTGGAAAACATCCTTTTAGAAGGATCACCAATATTCTGGAAAACTCATGAAAGCAAGATGATTTCGTGTGCTCTCGTCTTTCGTAACATTCGGAACACATTCTCATATCCATCAAGTGTTTCTTTTTGCATCTACTTAGAGAGTGGAAAAGGGTGATAAAAGTCTCAATATGGTTCAAATATTAGTGAACAATGACAATCTCGACCACAATATGTATATATTTACTGTTAGAGATAATTTGTAAACGTTTAATATTTATAATTGATTTATATTTCGAGGATTCATTCTTAATAGTACTTTCGGTCAATAATAACGCAGTCACTTTGATTTCCTGAAAACAATTCAAATGCATTTCTATCGTTATCATATGCAGGACAGTTGTTTTTTGATCCAAATTGAACACGGGATTCAAAAATTGAATTGAACTGTCCAATACTAAAAAACCGTGACACGTGTTTCACTATACAATAGCGCAAGGAGAATAATTCCTTTTTGGGTAATCAATTTCATTGTCACTGAGATTCGTACAGAAAACTGTGTTATTTTTGTGAACACGGGATTTTTGGCTGCTCCATGTGAATAAAATGTCACAAGAATATCGAAAACAGTACAATTATCACTCACAACAACACAACCAGCTTTGTGAGATTTAGAAAGAATATTTTTGTGAGAATTTTGAAATCCCCTACCGCCGCCAGTGAATTGCGCTCTGAAATAGAACGCCGCTCATTTGCATGAAAATGTTGCAGACCTGTGTAACGAAAGAACTCTGGGCTGCAATTCTTGAAATGAATCCGTATACGACTTTGTGTTGTGTCGCATTTCAACACAGCTAGTCCATATCGCTTTACGTCAATCTATTCGAATGAAAATAGATCCGCATGACTCAAGAATTGCAGCCCTGGACACTTTTCGAAGTATATGTTCTGGCTTTCGCGGCTGAGGTTTTCAGTATTACTACTTTTCTTCGGGTTCGAAGGCCGTCGTTCTTTCGAATTTTTTCCTGAAGTTTCGCCATCGCGAATGGCTAGCATCTTCAGAGGCTCACTCATCTTGACTATATATCCAGTTATCGGAATGATAGTCAAGACGAGTGAGCCTTTGAAGAAGCTAGCCACTCGCGCTAGCGAAACGTCAGGAAAAAATTCCAAAGAACGACGGCCTTCAGACCCGAAGAAAAGTAGTAATACTGAAATTGTGAAATTGTTCGTTTCGTTAACCAGCTGACGAACGTCAACCCTCAGAAGTCGAAACTTGTGCGAGCAATGGATCAACGAGGCCTTACCTTTTAACGTGCGATTACCCAGCACGGTGGCCCGGCGAGAATTCGAACCCCGGCCTTCCGCTCGATAGGCAGATATGCTCATCTGTTCGAATTGTGTATACAAGAGAAGCATTTCGTCGAGCAGGGCGGAGTTGAGTGAGGAAAGTTTAGTAAAAAGTGTTTAGAGCTTCAGTTAGAAGTCAGTTGAGCAGCCAAATGAATTATCGGTTATAATTGCACGAGTGCATATAAACTACCGATAATTTTGCAAGAAAGCATGATATCTGAAAATTGCAAGTTTATCTTCATATTTTGGCGAAAGTGCCCGAGTCCGAATGACGAGGGCTCTTTTACAAAATATGAAAATAACCGAATGCAATTTGTATAAGATATCACTCTTGAATGCAAAATTATCTGGTCATTTTTATGCACGAATGTAATTCATTGGAATATTTCACGAATAAAGAAGTTCTCAAAGAAATGTTATTTTTTGTTCATTTATACTTTTCCCTATAGATTGTATGGAGCACTCACCAAAACGCGAAATGTTTTTCTATTTTTGAAGTCTATCTGACATTTATTTGTGTTGTTTACTGACGTTTAGCGATACGGTTTCAAATGTGTTGTTATGGTGACTTGATACAATGCAATTAACGCTGTAAGTTTTCGATAATTGCATTGCTCTTATGGGACATTTTATATATGAGGGAAATATTCAGTAGTACAGCAGTTGTATTTTCAAAGTGAAGTTGATAAAAACAATTTGGTGTTGCTAGGAGTATAATTCAGAAAACGAATTCCAAATTATCGTAACAATATCGATTTGTAATATCTAAACGAAGTGCCACATAGATTCACTAAGTGTCTTTGGAATGAAAAAGGTTAGTTGGATAGATTGTTAGGAGGAACATTACCAGAGTTCAACTAAGCTATACTTTTTCATGAAAATACCTTCCAGATAAACAATTACGGAACTCTCGCCCAGTTTCAAGTAGTCATTTCAAAATAATTTGTCTGTTAATACTCCTCTTATTTGCTGAAAGAATCACAGCGGCAGTCAGTGGGATATTCTTATTTTTTTCAATTTGTCAGACGTCTACAGTTTTTTTTTGGTTTGTAAGAGAGCCTAAAGCAGCCAGTAATTTTTTTGACACCGCCAGTGGAAGCCTACACTCCCTCACACCCCATATACCGGTTGGATCGTCGCAAGGAAAATCTGGAACCTTTTTTTCGAGTTCCATATTGAAAACTGTGATTCTGCAACCGTCTGCCAGACGATAATGCCTTTCAAATGATATACGTAAGATTTACTATGGTGTTTCGTATCGAATCTGAACCGCTCGTTAAGGAAAATACATTCTACATGCACAGCAGATCCGCTTGCTCCTCATTATGACTTCGATGCAACGAGATATAAGCAACGCGCTATTATTAGCACATCTAACACTTCTGGATCAACGCTCTGTCACAATGCACTCTAATGATATGCTCGTTATCGTCTACAAGGTGGCTAACAATGAACATTCTTGACTGGATCATTTACTGGTTGACATCGAATAACTGATGATCGATGGCTTCATGATAATAATGCTACTAATAAATAAGAACATTTCTCTCGAGTCGGTTGGCGTCTAAGCGGGCTAGGCGCGTCTTTGTATTGGATTCACTACCTTATTGCTTAGGTTTGGTTTCCGGTCACGGCAGAAATTTTCTTGGTTACCTTTATGCTTCAGGCACTTGATACTTCACTGGATACTAATCTTGGTAGAAGAGGTTCGTTGATCTGTCATTTCGGGTTCACCTCTAATTGAAATAGCAAATACGCTACCGGAAAATCATTAGGTCGTTCCAGCACTAAGGAACGATAAAGTTCCGGTGGCCGACCAAGGCTCTATCCGAATATATGCATAAAAGAAAGATTTGTAGCCCGTGAAAGTTTCTTTCGGTAACACACCAATTCACGATTCAGAATCAAGTGCCATCCATGTTACCCAAGCACAGAAAAATATCCATCCCCCATAAAGATAGGACGAGCTCAAACGCATATCAAGTTTGAAATAATCCTTCCCTTTTTGATATCTTTATTCACGTACCTTTAAAGGTACGCGTCCATAGGTACTCATCGTACGTATCGTACGGATCGTATGAAATGGATTTTAGAATTATTTGTATAGTAAGTTATACATATGCGTCCACTGACCGGCAGCGGACGGATCGCACGTATCGGTCCGTCGGTAATGCCGATGAAATTGATCGAAGGGGCAACTTTTCCGACTGGTGCGGATGACGTCATGCGGATTGCCGATAAGTGGACGCATGAGACATACGAAAATACTGGAAGAATTTTACGTCGTCGTTGAGCAAATCAGTGAACAGTGTATGATATTCTCCAAATTGTGATCTTTTTCTGAATATGTCATGTATCCACATTCCATTCTTCTCTTATTTCCTCTCCTTTCTTCTTCATCTTCTTCATCTAATAACAAAGCAATAATGACAAGTTCTTCATCACTTTCCATGATCGGAAACATTACACACTGTAATGTTTCCGATCGTCCACTCACAACGAAAATGCGAATGTTACTTAAAAACCGACCATCGCATCGGCAATCCGATCGCTACGGATACACTGGACGCACTACCACAAATCGATCCGTTTTATACGATCCGTACGATACGTACGATGCATACCTATGGACGCGTACCTTAAGTAAGCATTTACTTATTGTCATATTTTCAAATAAACGTTAATTATCGCGATTTCTCCATTTCACTAGGAAAGTTACTGCAGATTCATGTCCACTTTTTATAGAAACAATATTCAAACGTAGATTGACACGAAAAAACTTGAGATTAGTCAGGCAACTTAATATACTAATTGTGTATTCATAGTTTACACAACAATAATGTCCAGTCAACAGTTATATTATGAATTATAAGTATTCATTACAAAAATCATCACATTTAAACAACGATTCTGGCCGACGTCATTAAATCTATATTCGGTTATAATTGCACGAGCGCATAAAAATTACCGATAATTTTGCAAGAAAGCGTGATATCTAAAAATTGCAAGTTTATTTTCATATTTTGGCGAAAGTGCCCGAGCCGAACGACGAGGGCTCTTTTACAAAATATGAAAATAACCGAATGCAATTTGTATAAGATATCACGCTTGAATGCAAAATTATCTGGTCATTTTTATGCACGAATGTAATTCATTGGAATATTTCACGAATAAAGAAATTCTCAAGGAAATGTTATTTTTTGTTCATTTATACTTTCCTCTATAGATTGTATGGAGCACTCACCAAAACGCGAAATGTTTTTCTATTTTTGAAGTCTATCTGACATTTCTTTGTGTTGTTTACTGACGTCTAGCGATACGGTTTCAAATGTGTTGTTATGGTGACTTGATACAATGCAATTACCGCTGTAAGTTTCCGATACAATGCAATGCGTGAACTGAACTTCTCCTTACATCAATTCATTGAACCGTATATTTTTATTTTCTGTTCATGTGATCAGTTGAAAAAGGCCATAGAATTAAATTAGGTTATTCTCAACCAAACCCATGATTCATTCATTGTTATCCATAAATCTCATCCGAAATTATGACAATCTACCAAATGGACGTTAACAGGTCTGAAGCAACGAATCGACTGAAAGAAACGATATTTCATCTACATGAAAGTTCGTGATAAATACCAATTATTGCAATAACTTTCAATTGTCAGTGAGCTGTCAGCAAGGGTGGATTTCTCATTTTCTGTTTTGTGAAATATCCAAGAAATTCATTTGGCTGCTTATTTTATTGTATCTGAATCAGAATTATTATCCTATCAAACAGTCGGTATCTGATTTTCAGCAGGTAATATTTCGTGGAATCTTCGTTGATAATTAGCAGCCACTCTTATATAAGATTTCACACTATGGTGTTACTTAGTAACAAATGAGAAACTATAATGGCCTTACCATGGCGAATTTTTCTTTGCCAAATGATAACAAAATAGTCATACCTGAAATTTATTATCAATAAACGTGGTAGAGCGTCAAATATTCATAAAATATATTGCTCGCTTGTGCGGTGATTTCTGCTGGTATAGAATTTTTTTTGCGTTATCCCTCTTTTTAAATGATCAACGAGACACACTGGATGGCAGCAAGTAGGTAAAACAATTGTTTGCTACATCTAGATATAGTACCAATCCACAAATAGTTAAGCAATAAATCTTCTAAAAATATTGTTAAGAAATTTCCACCGAGTTCGTTGATTAAAACACCAAACAACACTAAACTACTTTTATTACAACTTTCTATCACCACACAATACAATACAATCACTTAAACTGCTCCGCTAACTTTTCAACGCTCTATACTAAGCACTCTGATAAACTCTCTCTAATACACACTCTCCCTAATACAAACTCTGCTCCACTTGGCTCTCAATAACTCTCGCCACTTAGCTCTGAATAAAACTGTCCGTCTGAATAACTAACTCTACTCCGAATAAAAACTTGTCTCCGCCGCGATGTCCCGCTGCTTATATATCTGCGTACACCCATGGAGAATCTTCGAGAGAAGCCCCGATGAGGTGTCTCGAGTTCTCCAAGCGAATAACGGGTTCCTGAAAAAATGACGTCGCTGTTCAACCCCTGTTTACGATCTCGTCAGGGCCGGCGCTAGGACATTCGTAATAATATCAGTTTCAATTCAATTTCTAGAATAATTTGAAACGAAAAGTCGCTGTCTTTGGTTTTTGAGCCATTGAATGGAGTCATGAGATCAAATTCATCAGGTCGAATGTTACATATCCCATCGTTAAAAAAACATTTTAGAAAGCGACCGTCATTAATTTAGAATACGTATTCTGAATGAGCCATTACCTAAGAGCAAAATAGGTAATGAACGGTTTAAAATAGTGGGAGAAGAAAAAATATTTGATTGATCTACATTGTGATCTAATAACGTCACTGGACATCTACAATTTTTCTTTTTTGTAAAAAGCAGTGTTCGTCAATCAATTTTCAGATGTTACTTCATTTGAAGGAGCTTCTTTTTATATCAGTTCGGAGTACAAACAGTTCTTTTTCGCCAGTGGGCTCGAAAAGAAAATATTCACTATTCTCTCGGCAAACGGATTACGGAATAATTGAAAAATAATATTTGCTTTCACGTTACGTATTGATTTCTCTAGTGTCTTCGACTTCTGCAAATAATGTCGTTTTATTATTCAAACGGCGCGGCTTTCCAGTCGGCGGCGATTCGTTCGCTTCGATTCAAGTCTGAGAGGTTTTGACGAGGGATTTGTAAATTACGATGTACATATTTCATGTAGTACTCGCATAGTCAATATTGATGTATCCAAGGCGAGTCTATTCAGACAAGGGATTCCATCACGATAGTTTTCAGTCTGACAGACCTACGGCTCACTTGATAATGACATCCAGGGAAATTCACATTCCTAAAATTTGACTACAGATGGCGCCAAGCGGTTACTCTAGACACCTGACATTATGAATTCCGACGAAATTTCTATTGGCAAATTCTTTTGGAAGAATTGCAGATTCAGTTTATTACTTTCTTTTTTCAACACTCTACATAATGAAGGATAAAGTCCTGTCGACAGTTGCAGGAATTCTTACCTGCGAATTCGCTATATTTTTCATGTGTGTCTGTTTCTGTTTAGAAGTAAGTACAGAATAATGCAGATAGATTCACAGAAATTCTTACTATTCTGAGCTGAAGTTTTCAGATAATTTCATGAGATTTTTCGAAATATCGGTATCGGACGTGAGAGCTAGTGGAGTTGGATCACAAAAATGGAAAAAATAGTATGTCAATATAGCGTTTAGTAAGTATTATAGTGTTTAATTCGAAATGAATTGGATCCCCCATAGTCCAGATCAACCTGAGTAATTTCAATTCATTAGGAAGAGTGCTGTAGTGTAGGCTATTATGGCGCTATATAAGAACTCTCAATCCACGATTTAAAATTTTTATTATTGCATCCTTTAACTGGGCATGTAACAACCATTGTCACTAATGCTGGAACTTGGAATAAATATGTTAAACTGGGACTGGGAAATTTTGAAGAGCAAACACCAAAAAACACAAATATAACTTCTACCAAAGTAAACACTGAGCAAGATGAACTTTATTTTTATCAGCGTCAGAATAATCTCGCGTTATATTGACCAGGTGAACTTGAGTAAATGTATTGAATGTTTCGAACTAAACATCGGAACTTGATATCGATGATTAGATTATTGTCCTCATATAATGCAACAGCGTTTGATATGAATTATGAAACAATATTCAAAACTACACTTGAATTAAATACGAAACAAACGGAAAACGATTGACTAATATTCAAAACAACAATCAAATTAATTACTAAACAGACGGGAAATAACTTATAATTGAAAGCAACGGTAGATGAACGACAAATAACCGAGAAAACTGCGGTAGAGAATTTAACTGTAAACGACAAAAGCTGGTCGGAAACTCGGTTGGAAAGAACAGTGAAACTATGGAAAACTTTGAGCACAATTCGAATAAATTGGAATGCAAATGTCAAAAGATGACAGAATTCGATTCTTTCACCATCTAGTGGAAATGGCAGTAAATTCCCTGTATAATATTGATAGCGTCTAGAGTTTTTGACGAAACATATCGAATCGGAGATATGCATCTTGTTCCTGAGCAAGAGAGTTTTGACAGGTCTCCAAGCTCACAACAAAGGGGTGGGAATTCTGTACTCGATTCATCCGTAAAGATACTGCCAAGTGTGGAACGATTGACATATTCCATGACAGGCCATATCTGTGCCTTGTAGATCTGACGAGAAGTGAAGTTTTTTTTAGCACGAAATAGAAGTCCAAGCTTATAGGAAGCACCCTTACCGATCGATCCGGGATGGTTTTCCCATGAGAGATCGTAATTCCTAGCATCGAGATACTTGACTTTGTAGGAATAGTTACTCCTGACATCTGAATACTAGATAAATATAGATCGGCTCTCTTTAAGAAGAGACATGCCTGGGTTTTCCTAGCATTGATTACCCCCATGAGTATCTTCTCGGGCACTATACTCCAGCCCCTTCATCATATTCCGTCACTCTTTGCGATCTCTTATCGTAACTGAGATAAGTATCTTCTTCAGAAGAATGGTGTCTTTCTAACTCTACATCCACCCAGCAGATTGTTTTTTGTGTTTGATGAATGATTACAAGGAGCTGTAATCATTCATTTTTCACAATGATATGTGGAGATTATACCTACACTCAAATGCACTCAGAAATAAGTGTATATGGTAAAAAATTGGGAAACAATAGAAATAAATCATTGGGACTAGTTTTTTCGTATGTTCCATTACTTCTTTGAGGTGAAAATGAGTTCTATTCCTATAATGCAAGAATATGTCAAAAACACGTTGATGAGGTAGCCGAGAAGGTGACCTGGTAACCTTGAAAATGAAATTATATGATATCTCATGGTAAATATAGTGGAAATACTGTCAAGACACAGAATAAACCTTGCTCTTGAATACTGATCTCAGAATTGACATCAAATCCATGGTTTCCATATCCGATTGACCCCTACGAAAGCGATTTAATATCCAGTCTCATCCAAATATCCTACCATATTTATTTCATTAGTTTTAGAGAACTGAAGCCCCAAAACTGAGACGTCTAATTCCTCTCCAGACGACTCCAGCTCAAGGAACTCCGATGTGATTGATCAATCAATTTCGAAGTCGCAAAGGCAGATTCGCGGCCGAAATGATAAGCAGCAGTATTGTCACTAAATTGACAAACGCTGAGAAACGAGAGAAACAATCACTGAGCAATGTCTCTCTTGTTCTTCCGATGTAATGCTGCTGAATCTGCCTCCGAACGGCGTCTAGCAAACCGGCGAAGATAATCGAATGGATTTTGATTAATTAAACGAAGAATGATTGGAGTCTTGCGAATGCAATTGGGATCCATCGGTAGAACGATGTGAACTGAACCAATGCGACGAATAATTCTTTAAAGTGATCAAGTTAGTGTGGCGTGAAACTCGAATCACGAACGAGGCAGATTCAGCTGCTCATTGATACCAACTATGAATCATAGCCCTTTGCTTGTCCATGCACAAGGCAAATGAGTTGGATAGGAAAATATTCAAAGAGGTGAAGATGAAATACACGTTCATCTACTACAATGTTGGGAACAGAAGGTTGGTGAATACAAGACCGGTGAAAGGATATAGGAATTAAAAATTGTAAGACGAATGTGTACCTGAACAAATTAGAAATCGAAAAGTACTAAAAAAAGGAGAATACTAGAAGTTGGAGGCGAAGACATAGGCAATTCGGCAAGAAAGAATTGGCAAAATGTGTACCTATATTTACCATCACTGTTACACATTTTGTCATGTGTGCTCAGCACCACAATGTATTGACAATAATCACCTACCACAATATACATCTGTAAGGTGATATCGTATTCAACATCAAAAATGTGTCTAACGATTTATGTCAGACTGAAATAATTCACTTCTCTTGAACTGTTTCATTTCACAGAGGCCCTCCCACCATCGGGAAGATGTAACTGAAAAAGACGTGCCATGAAGAAGACATCAGTCTTTGGAGACACAAGAATGCCTACACCAAAAGACACCACCTGCCCATCACCTTCAGAAGAATTCAGGGGACTTGTGAGAGTTAGAGCTGTATTGCTCAATATTATAGAGCAATAGACTGAGACTTGGGTCTAGGCATACACCTTTCCCAGGAACAGTCCCAATAAACACCATTGGCAGATAACTGACCAAGATCAGGCTATTAAACAAACCAGCAGGCCAATAACAGAGTCCGGTATAAGGAAAAATGGAAAAAACAAAACGTCAACCTGAATAATGATAAATGAAACTTATGTTTTTATACCACATATATTGTAACTAACATTAATGCAGTTTCGTCCGATACGGAAATTATCAAAGTAAAACTATACACATACTAAGTTTCAATTCTCATCATTCATGATTATCGCCTCGCACATAATAACGATTACTTCTATCAATTCATCAAAACGCCAACCATACATGAGTATAGCGCGTTAATTTATTATTATCTACTATTTAATAAGGCTTCCCGATTTCTTTTAAATTTCTTCTTGTTAATCACTATATCGAATGCGCCCAAAAAGCAGAGCCTTATGCGGGAAGAGACGACTTTGAGTGCGGCTACTTACTCCTTTTTTCAGTTGGGCATTTGCATCAACTGAGGGGAAACTCAGAAAACTCAAAATCCCAGTAGGACGGTTGACACATTCGGTTACCAGGACTCTCTTAGTTTCTGTGAATGACTCAAATGTGTATGAATGATTTGCACACATCTGCAGAAAATGTTTGCTGAAAATTGGATATTACTTCTTTTTCAGATGTCTTGTACTTTTTGCATTAACTTTGAGAGAAAAACAACAACAATCAGTTCCTCAAAACATCTTACTGTATCTGGAAGTACTGCAGAGTGCCACTGATGAAACGTATGCCAAGTCGAAATATCTGTCTGGAAATTGTGCATGCAATGATTTGCTGTATTGAAATCATGAACTCATCAATTCTAATTGGTTTCCAATTCACCGAATATTATTCTCAGTGTTTACTGTCTGCATTCAAACAATCTTTCGCATAGATGTTATTGGGTTAAGAGGCTTAAGAGGTTATAAGCAACGTCCACATATGAAAGATGAAATTGGAATCTTTGGTGTAAAAGTTGGAACTATTTGTAGGGATCAATTACCCTAACACCAAACTGATTATTAATTCGTCGCCGGGGATGCAAATGTTTGGAGGATTTATTGTTCAATTTTAGGAAAAGGGAAGAAACTCCGGATGTCAATTATTAATACATGCAATTTTAATTAATATTTTTAGTCTATCGGTGCCTTGAAAAATTGAATCAACCCATTTTTGGATTTTTGTTGAAATGATGAAGGTAATTGCGCTAGTATGCAATTGAAAAAATAGGATCCACAATTGTTAACGTCAAATTAACGAAACTACTGAAAAAAAATGCGGAATGAAAATGTAGGTTACCACAGAGGGAATCCAAATTAAAACCGATGTAATTGGAGTGCGAAACAAACGTGTAATGTGGATGTAATCATTTCTGTGGCCATTAACGAGTATTCTGTTTCCTTTGATCTATTCGGATTCTGTGAAACGCAACAGTTGAACGAACGATGTATTACAAAAATGATAGCTTGAAATCTAGTTTAGTGGGATATTCTGACGAAATTATTGCGATCGGTCAATAATACATCTAACAATAGCTCATTCCTCTGACAGTGATCGAGTTTCATTTGTGGGCATAATTTGCATGTGTATATCTGATATATTTATTTATAGCTCGATTGCAAGTATGGCCCAATTCCAGAAGTATGATCGCACAAGTCGGTTCATTCTGATTCTCAAATTGAATAGGACTATCATAGAAATTGGTTGACTTTGGATCTACAGCTTCACCAATTGAATGGATATTTCGTAACAGTGATTTAATCACAGAAGAACATAATTTTTGACTTCGACGATGGCAAAATGAGGTATGTTTCGATGTTTCACTTCCGTAAAATTTGCACACCGAATCAGGATTTCTTCAAGGATTTCCGGTGGGATTTCTGGGAATTTCATGGATTTCAACAAGACTTCTACTGAATATTGTACAACGGTACAAGTGAACACCCCTCGCGATCTTCATAAGTGTCCACTATCCTTTGATGATGGTTATGAGCATAATCATTGCTCAATGGTGAATGTTCAAGATAAACCGAAGAAATGGACAATAGTACTCCAAATGAAAGGAATTTGATAATTTAAGTGTGCACCTCCTGTGATTTACAATTTTTTTCATAGGAAACTCTGTTCGATTTTGTTCCAATCGAAGCGAAAGGGAAAGCGTTTTACTAACTCTTTCTTCAGATATAAACGTGAGAATGGTACTCCGAAGCAAAATACAACTTGCGGAAATGTGATAACATAAAAATTGTTCAAAATGAGGCAACGATTATTATTCTGGGTAAATTACCTTCTCTGTTTTGACTAACAAATATATCTATCTCTTTAGAACTTTTCATTCAGACACTGAATGAGTCATCTTCAAGTGAAATTTTGTTGGTCCTGTCGTTTGGATATGTGAAAATCATACGAATGTGATTACAACAAATTTAACTATCACCTGGATGATAAGAAAAAATATCAGGTAGCACTAAATAACTGATCAAGAAAGCAATGCAACTATTTATTGAACTATTTTATTAAAATACTCATTGCAAATTTCGAATGAGTTTTCGTTAAAAATTAAAGGTTGAATTAATGTAAGTTCATACTGGTAATGAGATGAAAGTTGTTTACTTGACTAACCCAATATCTAGTATGCTGCTTCACCCTTTGTCCTAACCGACCGTAATGCTGAAACATCACCTTTCGAAAATGAAGCATCTTCTAAATTGAGTTTTACGAACAATTTTTCCCGTTACACGCTAGAAAGTGGTGTAAATGCTCTCGGGAAATCTAAACCTATTTTCCACATCAGCATTTGATTACGTAAAACAAAAGAACAAAAGCAATTTCAACTTCGGATCTAATATATTTTCGCGAGAGGTTTATCGAAGCAACTTTGAGTTGCCGAAAATGGATCTGAAGTCGTAGACAACGGTAATAGAGTATTATTTCATGGAGTGGATTTGAATGCTTTTTTGTTGTTTTGAATTCGAATGTGCAATCGGTCAACTATCATTGGATAATTTCATTTCCACCGAAAGATGGTTGAATTAAAGGCATTGGCGGCTGGCTACAGGGGGAAGCTATGATGGTCTTTCCCCCCTCGCAGATGACTCATCTGTCTAACTGGCAATGACATCATGAAAAAGAAAATGTGTTCCCAAAACATTCAGACATATTCTAAATATAAAATATAACTCCATTTCATTAATATACGCAATTAAATTCATTTAAAACTCAAAAGTCTTTCAACCAAAAATGTCGAAGTCTTCTGAATCGGCAATAATCTAAAAAAATCTAAATAATATGACAGTGTTGGAGGAAGCAATTGACCAATTCATAAATATTGGCCAAGGGGTCTTGAAATTGTTTTCTGATAGTACAGATTTTTTATATTCCTCATTCACAACTCATTACATTCCTTCAATCCATTTCATTTTTCACAGATATTTTTGTTGTGCGCTCAATCTTCATTACTTTCATTTTACAATATACACCGTTTTTTCAGTAAACTCATTAGTGCAATCTTGAAAACGGTTCGACCCACAAGGTTAGATAAGACAAAAGTGGCCTATTTAGGGAAAACTTTTTTTTTTGGGTTATCGCAAAAAAATCGACAGTGTCCGTTTTTCGACACGGCAGGCTACATTTTGCAAAGTATGAAAATTAATTCCAAGAAATCTTTCTATTCTTTTTCATGTTCGATAATATCGAAACAATTTTCCATGCAACTTTTCCTTCATTGAAATTTGTTTTCAGATACAGATAAGTGTTTCTACATCAGCTTTGGTGGCCATTATAATTACAATACGTAATCTTCTTTTCTGCTCGATACTTTTCAAGCGATATGAATAGTGATAGTATCACATAGAACATGAGGGTTAAGTATGAAATAAATGAAATCTCCATTTAAGTTCCAGTTTAGGTCCAGAAAATTCCAGAAGAATACACATTTTTCTAAAAGAAAATTGTTGACTTGACAAGTCCACAATGACACGAGACAATTGAAAGTTGGACTCAGTTTCATAAATGTTTGGAATGAAAACTAAGTGCAAAACTCTATTTTCAATTATATCTATTATTACAGAATAATATTCAGACAAAAAAACTGAAACATCAATGAGGACTGACGATTCCAATCAAAACGAAGGTTATAAAGTGGTCGAAAAATTACCTCTTCTTTTAGCTGTTTACTTCTATGAAAGAAGTTAAATGAAAAAAATGTACATACACCCTCCGTTCAATCTACTTCCTTCATGAAAGTTTCATAATATCTTTTTCATTCGGAGAAGAAAAAGCCAACAAATAGATAATCACACCTCTTCTTCATCTAGATGAATCTCGCGATGAACATTTTCATTTTCCGCATGAAGAATTAGAAAGCCCTATATTCTCGGACAATTGTGCATACAATAATTTTCGAAAAAAAAAATAATTAATTTTACTGAAACTAAATATCGAAGCAAAATAGCATAATTTATATATCGACTTTTATCTCATGCTGCAATAATTAATCCTTCCGTCATTCGACGCACACCGGCCGTCACTCATCCGTCACTGCCGCTCAAAGCTGCAATTTGATCTTGTCATAACGCCGGGCGACAGATAAAAATGTGTCGACGTAATTCGGATTTCGAAAAACAATAAAACGATCGCGACGAGCACTACAAAAAGTCAGGGAGTCTGAAAACAATCGCTTTTTCCGGTCGCACTGATTTTCCCGCAGACGACGTTCAATCATTCGGATTTTCACGGAGGTTATATTAAATTTCGCGGAGCGGAAAATCCCGGATATATGCGCAGGGAGTTCGGTGAAGGATGAAGCTCGGACTTGGATACATAGCTAATAATGTATAGTGCATGAGGCTGCATTCATGTCGCAGTGCAAACACAGATGAATTATTGGTAGCAAGCTGGTGCGAAATGGATGCTGGACTCGATGATGGAAGATTGGCAACATCAATACATAACAGATATACAAAACCTATACACTTCTCACATAACTCACGCAATACTATTTCGATATACAGGGGCCACCATTTGAAACGAAAAAGATGGAGTATCTGGTTCTAAAAACGAGTACCGTTATACCTATCCAAAATTTTTCTAACACTGTGAATTCTTGGGAATTCCGACCAATCAATATGTTGCCAATTCTTGAAAAAATTCTTGAACTGGCCGTATATAAACAGCTGTTAGAATACTTGAACACCAACAATTTTTTCCTTACAACTCACTCTCACTAAATGGAAAGAAAGCATAGATAGGGAAGGTATGTGGTTGCAGTGTTCTTGGATTCAAAAAGAGCAGTTGAAACAATCGATCGTAGAAAGTTGCTGAGAAAATTAAAGGCTGCTGGTATCGTAGATCATACCCTATAAACTACAAAAAAAATCATAACATTGTTATTGTAACTTTTTGTAGAGATCAATTGCCTTAAGTTGTCAGTTGATGTTCTTCTTCTTCTATTTCTTTATTTAACGTCGGCCTATTTCCGCTACCAAGGCCAATCACCGACGCCGGTGAGCACACTTTCCCCAACCGGAAATTTTGCCGAACCCTCTGGTATTCCAACCAGAGGTAAGGATCTTTAACGAGCCCAACATCCATGGACTCGAGACCGACGGCTTTACGTCCCCGACGAAGGATGGCATATCCTCAATATATCTTGTCCTCATTGATATATTGTCTGCGAGCTATGATATGCTCTTTCGCTGTAGCTGTACGGGCTTTCGACACGGACCTGAAGAGCTGTTGGTGTTAGAGTAATTGATCTGTACAAAAAGTTCCAACTTTTACACCAAAGGTTCCAATCTCATCATTAATATTGTTATTATACATATTCTTTCAGTCACTAGATCAGATTTACATCCGAGACATCTTATTCCATCTTCATAGAGAGCTTTTTCCACAATGAAACACATGAAGAAACTTATACTACATTCTCCCAACTGTTGCTTGACGATTCGAAGGAACAGACAGTATAAAATAACTCCACGACTATAAACGGGTGATGGTGAAAAAATAAAGGTAGAACACAAACTTTTCCTCTCATCGAAAGGCCGTAACTCCGAAAGGAGAGCGTCTTTGAAGATAACGACACCACTCAACATTCCTTTGTGTTGTCCCACTCGCCCCCGCCGTTCACATCCGAAGATATTCGTAAATAACACAAACTATAACGAGAAAACGCGGATCTTCCAAAAATATCGTTTCAATTTCCTCGTCTCGAGGCGCATTTTCTTTTACGTTATGATAAATGTAGTCGGACACGATCTCCACATACACGCGGCGTTGTGCCTCGTAGAAAAGGGTGATCTATGGGGGCGGATACATTTCTCACACATGGGACTGTACCGAAACCGCGTCACGGAACGTAAAAAATGCATACGAATGGAAGATATACATTTACATAAGAGATAAACAGGGTGCTGAACGGTCCTAGTTGATGGTGGATATGGGATATCCAGACCCTTGCAAAAACTCGAGGAAGTGTAGTAAATTTTCACTTATAATATCACAAGAGTTCGAAATATTTCCAGGAAAAATTCCAGCTTATATGGTATTCGGTAAGAAAATTTCACACCATAATTCGGAAAAAAATTATAATCCAACCTGACATTTTAAATCAATTTCTCTGATTGTCAAGTTGGTCAGGGTATTGCTGTTTTTGACATACCTTGATTTGTCATTTTTGTTTAACCGGTTCTGTCACATGGTATATCCACCATATTTCGTTAAAAAAATTACCAACTTCAGTTAAACCAATTGCTGAAACTCAGTCTATCTATGATAATTTTAGTTAACTTAGGTGGTGAAAATATATTTTTAAAAGTAAAATGGTGAATTTCGAAGAAATTACTATGTACACTTTATCCAATCCATCTTGGCACAGAACTGATAACGTATATGCCCAGCAATCTCTGAGAAGTATACTAAAATGAAAAAAACACCTATTATATGTGTTCACCGTGTTGAAATTTATTCCTAGAAGGTGTTTTTTCTTTCGTCATGGTCTACACAACCAGTTTGCAACTAGAAAAGTATCTGAGTTTGTGCCAAGATGGATTGAATAAGCTGTAGGTATAATCACCATATTTCGTTTAATGAAAAAAAAAATTACCAACTCCAGTTATATCAAATGCTAAAACTTAGATAGGTACCAGCCCAGTCTATCGCTCTTTGGTAATTTGGGTTAACTAAAGGTGGTAGAGATATATTTTCACAAGTAACATGACGCAATTTCTGAAAAGTTCTTATATATGTATCTATATCTACCATATTTCGTTCAAAAAATTTCCACTTAAATATCGTGGCGCCTCGAAAAAAATTGCGGAAATTTTTTTCGTTGCCATAGTGCCTAGTCAAAATTGAGGAATCTTATTGGTTGAAAAGTAGAGGTGTGAAATTTTCAGTAGAAATTTTTGTTTAATATATTTTGTGCTAACACCATCAGAACAAATGACTTGCTTAAGTTTAAGTGTGAAAACTATTGAGATCAATAATTACTCTAACACCCAACTGATATTATGACTGTATTGTGAAAATTAGGATTTGGTTTGGAAAAAACGTCATTATTTGCTGGAGCATTTGCCAATCTATAAATTTTGTTTTCCAGATATGCTCCCAACATGTTAGGATCTACCATATTGGAAGCTTCCACAGCTGCAGTTATATTGCTATCATTGATAGCCCCACAAATCAAAGACACTTTATCAGCGTCAGAAAATTTCACCCTCAATTTGTCAATTTTAGAAATATGTTTGAAGTAAAAATCATATAATGA
Source organism: Zygogramma bicolorata (assembly GCA_032362365.1). Lineage (NCBI taxonomy): Eukaryota > Metazoa > Arthropoda > Insecta > Coleoptera > Chrysomelidae > Zygogramma > Zygogramma bicolorata. The sequence continues at coordinate 206,499 of JAVJAQ010003623.1, forward strand.
ACATCCATCGATTAGCTTGTGATTCACTATGTCCATTAATAATTTGAAAGCATTTCGACTGGATTGAAAAGTGGTATGCAAAATATTTTTCCAATTTTCCCAAGTAAACTTTGACCAACCCAACTCGTTTTCGATATAGTTATCATACCACAATTTGGCATTACCTCTCAGTTTATTTAAAGCTTGAAATGCTGTAAAATCATCTGACCATCTATAAGAATTTTGCATTGTATTGAATTATCTCTATCCAATCATTGACTTCGGTTGATTTTGGATCAAATTCTGGGATCAATGATGAAATAGCAAAAGTTGTACCTGCATGCACCGAGGTATGTTCCATTCTTGACTGGCAAGGTGGTGGCGTGTAACTTACATTTTTTTGCGAAACGTGGACCTTTTCTTACTTTCACGCCGATCCTCCATATCCTCACTTGATGAAGATCTCTCATCTGATGAGGAAGACGATCAATCACGTGGCTTCTTGCTTTTTCGTCCCATATTCAGGAATCCAACTGACTGATTTGTTTGCACAAAACACTTTTTCACAACCACTTCTGATGTAGGCAGGGGGTGTTGTTTTTAATGAAACGCTTCACTGTTCACTGAAAACTTATTATATTCGGAGATCAACTACTTTATCTAGCACGAATGAAGTTATTAATTCAGAGTTAAAAGTATAAGTGTCTATCCCGGAAAGGAACGGTGCCGTTCTCTCTCACAGATATCCCTTCTCCCTTTGTTGATGAGTCGCCGGCCGATATACGGAGTCGAAGTATTGATACATTTGCCCGAATACTTGAAGTGATGTCCACAATTGGTAAATGGCAAGGAACTTTGTCAACCACATTCAAGCAAATGATATTATTGGCCCTCGATTCAGGAGAAGAAAATTGATACAAAATCCGAAGACTAGACTCAGTTATTTCTACATTTTTCGATCTAAGGTAAAGCAATAACTACCTACAAAAGTTTGTTTTGGTCCGATATGGACTTTGTTCGTTAAATACTAATTAGTCCAATCATTTTCTCAAAGATAAATCAAAAAGCGACCGGAAGAGCACGACAGACAGACAAAGGACTTATCCCTTTCAAACAGCTTTTTCTTTATTGATGCAAAATTTAATAGAAAAATTACTAGATAACAGTTGAAGTCCATAACAGACAATAAAAAAATTTGATTCCGCTTTTTAGTTCATTGTTGAGAAATTAATCAGAATAATCAGTAGTAACAGACAAAGTCCGTATCAGACCGAAAAACCTTGCAGATAGTTGTAGCACTACCTTAAATTCTGAAATATATGAATAACTTACCCTAGTCTTCAGAATAAATTTAGGATTCAGTATCAATTTTTCGTCTGAAGATAGTAACCTTGTTAGCAAAACGCGTGTCGATTGCAAATATTAACAGTTTTTCGTTAGGGTATTTGATGTTTACAAAAAGTTTCAAGTGGAGATCTTGTTGAACTCAGCAAAAAAATTAAAATTATCTATTCAATTGTTTTTTAGCTTTGTGACACTATCACAAAGACTTATTGAGTGGTTCCATTATCGATGATATTCTCATACTCTAATGAAATATAAAAATGGCAAAAGTAAAAGCGACAAAAGCTAAATAAAAAAACTGAAATGAACGGTTGCTAAAAAAAAATCAAATTATGCAAACGAAACTGAAAATAATCAGGAAAAAACAAATGATAAAAATTATGTGAAGATGATTGCAGATACTAGCCATCGAAAAGTCATGATCACATTCGACTTGATTCGATTGAAAATTTCGTCATTTGGTCTGTATCTAATTTCACTGATTTGTTTCATATTTACCTCTATTATCACTTTTCATTAATATCTGCACATTTTTCTTCCTTTTTATCTATTATTTACATTCTTAAATATTTATTTACTTGTATGATTTTTCAATCAAATGCTCATTTGAAATTTCTTGTTAAGATTTGAGGCTTTTACTGTAATTAAGTTTTACGGTAGAATAAATAATATAAACAATGGAAGCACCGCCACTACCAGACAAGAAAAATTGTAAACAAATATAAATGATGAACAAAAAATTTCGTAACTTGAATCATATCGTAAAAATATTCAACGAAATATAAATAGCAATCAATACGAGTACCGATAAGGATAATCAGGAAAATATTTCAGAATATCTTTATTTACGTCAGATAAGATAATTATTTTTTATATAAAAAGATCACAGTCGACCATGTAAATTGCGAATCACATTCAATAAAATTAGCGACCAGTATACTTCAGGCTGAACATCGATAATGCAAGTTTTTCATCGCCGGTACTCACCCAACGCAACTGAGTACGGTTGCATTCATCAAACTGATTGACAGAAGTTTATAGCATTACTTCGTTTATGCAGCAGAAAACAACCATTCAATTTGTTTTAATAGCTTTTCCTCATTCCAACCATTGTTCAAATCCACTTCTACGTATTTTTCCATCATTTTATAGTTGCGTTTAGTCGGAATCGTAAATCCATGCCTCGATGTTTACGATACCGAGAAGTCCATGGGCGCTGCTTAAAAGTAGTGACAAGGGAGAGATGTATCACCATCCATGTGGAGAAGTTCTGCAAGACGCTGCTTCATCCTCCTTCGCCTGTACTGATGTGCATATCAACTACATGACAGCAAATAATCCAATTTTTTTTACACCTATTCAATTCTCAAACTCAACATCACAATTCTAAACTGAATAGTTCTTTATTTGAATTTCACCCAATAAATAATCATCAATGCGAATTTGAGTTTACAAATTATCAGTATATTTCGTGCAGAAATACAAAAGTCCTTATTCGAAGTAGAGAGAAATCATCAGAATGAAAAAATGAGTTCCATTAGCAGTATTTTTCTCGGATCTTGCCATGTCCTTCAGAAAAAAATAAAAATAACCTCATTGCATGTCCCTGGGAGAGCAAAATGAAACATTTTAACCACCAAACCATCAATAACTGGGGTGTAGGTAATTGCTATTCCAACGATATGAATAGTTCCATTTTCGTCCATTTAAAAAAAATGTTTTTATAAGCATGCAAGCAATAAAAAAATTTAAATTATTGAAAAATGGTTCTATGGTCCATGGGCAAACAACTAAGTGATTTTTTTATTTCTGCATTAACTGCTGATTTCGATCTAACTGAATCAGTACCAAAACAAAATCGGCTGAAGGATCATCAAGATACTCAGGAAAAACTATTTTTTTTTACAAATGTTGACAGTAAACATCCTGTAAGTATAAAGTAACAAATGCATTACTGGACCCATGTCTTTATGAACTTTTCGTCTTTCGTCTTCAAATTTGTCCACAAACTTGAATAACACCCTGTATAAACAATGGAAGACCGAACCATTATCACTCAACACAAGCATCGTTGATTGCCTTCAGTGGGCGGCTTTTTTTTCTGGGAGTGCATATTTTATGGAAATAATTTGAGTTATGTTCTCTCTTGAATTTACTTGAGACTTGAAAGTTTCAAATAATTGAAGAAGAAACGAAACCATATGTTACGAAGTATGCCTTTCACTACGGAAAACCGGGGACAGTTCTCGGTGATGTTTTGTTAAAACTACTGCAAAGGAAAGAGATTTCAACTTATTCTATCGAAAAGTAATTTCAGTATGTAATCCAATACAGCTGACGAGACGTTTCTTGAATTGCAACTGGATAACGAATGTAAACTTCTACACTGATTCTTTTTTAATAGTCTATGTAGAAACGAGATTGCATTTCTTATTTCTGTTCGCTCCGAAGTTTGATCAAATTGAAAACGAACTCGGCTGATTCTCCAACAATCCCCGAAATAGTTAAATCAAGTCAGTGGCAGCTCTTAATAATTGACAATTCTATGAAAATTTGAACTCCCGTTCCCATCCAAACTCGAAATGACATTTCAGTGTCAGTATTCGGGGCACATAATAACCTTTTTCTCTCGGAGCGCGATATTAACAATCCACAGACGAAAGAAGTTTCCAGCTAACTTTCTCGAGCTGAGTGGAGTTGGAATTCTTCGGAAGTTGTGATAAATCGAATTTTAAAATATGTATGTATCCCTGTTGCAGAAGTGTGGAGGAGTTTCTGATTTCGTAAAACGAATTTGGGCGAAACGTCGGCGATTTCCCGTCGAAGGAAACTTTTCGGATTTGTGAGGTGAATTTTCAATATTACAAATACGGAAAGGAAATCAAATGGAAAGTAATGGAACGGTGTCGAAATTTTTGCGCTGAGATATTGTATATGGGATTCGTGGGAGACCGAAAACCGGATAAATCCAATATATAAATGTTCTAAAAGGTTCACGAGATACGCTTTAGTGGATTACATATCCCCATATTGAGAGCTATGCATAACAAAATTTATGAATGAGAAAAAATCTCAAATAGAATACACTGTCTAGAAAAGTACGAGAGGTGTTTCACTTCCGTAAAATGTGTACACAAAATCAGGATTTCTAGTGGATTTCAGGTGATGTTTCTGGATTTCAACACACATTTCAAACAAAATTTCCACTGAATTTTGTACACCATATTTCCGGAGTGAAAATCTAAAAATCGATATGAAAAAAACTTTCCCAAAGAAGTAACCTGAAAAATATTACGGTTGAAAAATGGTTCTTTTCGTTAACTAGCCGACACCTACCTCCCTTACAAACGTTAACCCTCGAAAGTAGAAACTTGTGCGAGCAATGGATTAAAGAGGTCTTACCGTTTAACGCGCCAATCCCAGCACGGTGGTTGCGTAGCAGGGAATCGAATCCCAGTCGTGACAGACGGACGTGCTAACCACTTCACTAGCCAGAATGTATATGTATATCGTTCATGAACCTTTAATTAGTATACAAAGAAGTGATAAATGATTTACCTCGAACACTGTTCTCATACCGAGTCTTATACTTATACCAAACTGATATTATAACTTGCACCCTTCTCTTGAAGATGCTGAACTTGTTAGAGCAACGTGCGTCGACTACAAGTAATATCAGTACAGTGTTAGGGTGATTATTGATCTCTAGAAGAAGTCTCAACTTTTATGCCAAAGGCGAGGGGTGTTTAACTTCAGAAATTCATATTGTTACGATATTTCCTGTGGGTTCATTTATTGAAACTCCAAACAACACTAAACTACTTTTATTGCAACTCTTTATCACAACACAATACAATACAATCACTCATATTGCTTAGATAAATTATCCAACGCTCTGTACTAAAACACTCTGATAAACTCTCTCTACTAGAAACTCTGATAAATTCTCAGATAAACTTCCTCCACTTCGACTTCTGCAATTAGCAATACTAAAGTTCTCTCTACTAGAAACTCTGAATAACTCTCTGTCGCGATGAAGTGCCTTTCCTTTTACACTTGCGTACGCCTATGGAGAATCTTCCAGAGAGGTCTCGATGATGTGTATCGAATTCTCTACGCCAAACGGGATTTCTAGGAAAAATGTCGTTTCTTTTCGACCCATTCTATTATTTTTCGTTTACGAGCGACAGGGCCGGCGCTAGGAGATTCTGTAACAATATAGAAACCCAGATATCACTGATGAAATCCTGGAATCCTCTAGAAATCCTGATTTGGTGTACAAATTCCATGGAAGTGAAACACCCCTCGACTAAAGGTTCTATTCTCATCGGACCATAATCAGTAAATCGAGATTTACGCCATAGTCTTCAAAAAAAATGAACATATTTCCGAATACTTACATCTGAGGAATATAAAGCAGTCCTATTCAGTTGGACAATTAGTTAGCATATGAAAGTTTTGTGATAACTAATGAAAATTGTTCCACCGAATTTCTCATAATCATTCCAAATACAAAATTGTACTGCAACAGTTTCATCAAATATAATTATTATTCTTTTATAAATAACAAATGTCATAAAGCCAACACAGATAATTCAATAAATGTAAATTGAATGAGTATCGATACGAACTCAATAGATCAAAATTGTTCAATTACAAATGATCGTTGCATTGTTAAATAAATTGATTATAATCATCAAAAAAGCATAAGGTAAATACTGATAATTCGTTCAACCATAATATTATGGCGGTCATTTCCTGTAAACGTATTCATTAGAATTTGATTATTCCCTCATTAGGTAGATTATAATCTTCAAACACGTTACTTCGTTTATCGATGAAAGGTGGTTAATAATTGATAGAGTATAGAGTATGTAATTGAATGAGTTAGACAAGGCGCATTCTCTGATCAATTTCAGAACCGCTCAAATGCTAGGATATTATTTGAAAAATTATGAGATTAAGAAAGGACCGATTGATATTTACTCATACGTCTCATTTACTCTCACCACAACGAGTAATCCTTTCATTTATTACCTAATCTGGTGGGTAATAATAGCGTGCACTGAAGTCATAATTAGATGAGAGATTTTTTTTTTATTTTCTCACTTCACGGCGATTGTGACGAACAGTTTTCTCTGCTGCAGTCTGCTTGTAACAAAATAGAAGCGTTATTTGAATGAGATACCACCGATACAATTAACTCAAGTTTTGCTTGCACGCCATTATTCCAGGGGTCATACACTGAGTTCGCAAAAGAGTTGAGCTCGTAGGAGGGATACCCGGGGCTGACAACTGTTTCAGTAGGTTTACAACTTCGAATTGTCAGTATTTCACTTCGGACATATCACTACTTGTTTCATTACTTCAATCCAGTATATTAGTACCTGTTTCTGTATTTCACTCCACGTTTCAGTTTGTGTTTAATGCTTTCAGTTCTCCCTTATTAATTCCAGCACAGGATATTTCACTATGGTGTACACATTTTACAAGCGTTGTTAACCCCTCAGTGATACCTGTTGGAATTATATCCAGGAAAAAAAAAGACACTTGAAAAACTGTCATAATCGAAAAAATAAATCATTCAATTTGGCGTTCGAAACAATTTTCAATTTCAGTAAGTGATATTGGCGTTCTCTCTTTCATATACCGCTTTGGCGTGTCCATTAAAATGTCTTTGAATATGCTCGGGATCTTTCGCAGTCCCACATAGTCATGACAAACAAACACATTTAACTTCACATCCTCCCGAGAAAAAACACATACATGAACCTATCTGCAAGGATGATGAGCTTCTTTTTACAGCAGTTTTCATGACGGGCGGCCCGTCCCGAAAATTGAAAATCAAATTCCTTCAAGTGTATCGCTAAAAGAATATGCGGGATTTTCTTCTATGAAGAACCCCGCACTGGCACTGATCGAATATAATCCAATGCCCATCGTAGTATTAGCCAGGAGAGTAGTTTTTTTCTGACAGGTGTTAGACCAGAAACCTACTGTGAAGCTAGTTGAGATTGGCATGAACGAATTGTTCGAAAGATGGTTTGATAAATATATATAGCATACCTAATACAAATAATCAAATTGGTCGAATTTGAGATAGATTGAGACACTTCTATAGTACTTCCATAGAGAGTTACTCTACATACAGTGTGCCTGACTTCAATTCTAGCAACCTTTTTATATTTTTCGTTTGAAGTCGGATACATATTTTTTTCACTATGTGAGGATTCAATAGAAGTGCGAAGTTATGAAATGAGTTCACCCATTTCAAACGCATCGGCTTACCGAAAAAAAATATTATTTTCGAAAAATTTTTTTAGGTATGCATATTTCAAATATCATCATCCACCCCTGTATCTGTGTTAATTTTTTATTCCGAAAAGTTATGATTTTCCCGAAAAAATTGAATTAGTTTCATTAACAAGTACTTAATCTGAAACCCTACATGATCAAATTTCGAACAACTTTTTTAGGATAATTTTTCTTGAAAATCTTGTTTCGGTAATGATGTAACTATTTTGCAGCCCTAAATTTCAATCAAAATAAATACAGGGGTGGTCAGGACTGAATTGAGACACACTGCATATATCTCAATTACCTTCCCAACAGCCTTCAAAGAATATGATAATATTTGCAGTACCTATTTGATGAATTGGTAGTGAATATACATTTTTTTGTAATACTATCGAGATTGCTCCCATTTTGTTGGGAGAAATTTCGATGTTTGGTCCAAAAAATAATAAAAATTGAATCAAATTCCGATGACTTGACGAAAAAGTCTTTGCCTTACATTTCATCAATTCCTTCGTCAGATGCGACCTTCGGCTCTGAGAATGAAAAGTGTTGATGAATGGCTTTCTGAATTTTATTCTTTTCATTTATGATTGAAAAAAATAATATAACATGATCATTCGAATTTTTAGATCAAATGTTTTCGATGAAACACAACGTTCCAAATGTTGACACCCTGTATCTTGAAAACGAAGCATACGCGGACCTGTGTTTATATGAACTTTTCGTCTAAGAATCACTCACATAATCACCCCGAAAGTGAAATGAATCGTAAATGTCTGTTTATATCGCAATAAAATCCCCGTCCGGTCCGCTTCCTCTTTTGTGACCGTTCGATCATAGACGTGGCGCGATTAATACAATAAAACCTCAACCAGCTCTCTCCTGTGATCTTGACCGTCTCAAAGTCGATCCATTAAAATGAATATGGCAGCGAGGGCACCAAAAGAAAAACCGATGCCCGTTTTCTACCTGATCCGATCAGAATTCCATTCGGTGCTCCCTCCCACACGCATTCCACGCTTTTATTAGCGTTGGCTCGGTGAGAGATGCGTTTTTGATCTCGTTGTCGAGTCATCATCGGTTGCGAGCACGAACTGTTTCGATAACGAACCGCCGAAACGCCGGAATCGGTTCAATTGCGTATAGGAAGGCAATTATTGAATCGGGACGTTGGACAATCTGGATGGAGGAACAAAATTAGGGGCATGGCCCAGCTCTTCAGGGGCCTGTTTCATAAAATTACAATTCTTGTAGCTACAAGAGAAAGACCATGCAGGTACAGGTAAAAAATGGGTAAAAAACAATTCATCTCTTTGTGTTTCTCTTGTACTTGTACGTTCTTGAGACAGATCCCAGGTTGACTGACAGTCATTCGATATTCGGATGGGTGACCATGCAGAGAAATACCGTGTCGAAAGCCCATACAACTGCAACTAAATAGCATATCATAGCTCGCAGGCAATATAACAATGAGCACAAGATATATTGAGGATATGCCGTCCTTCGGTAAAGCCGGCGGTCCAGAGTCCATGGATGTTGGGCTCGTTAAAGATCCCTACCTCTGGTTGGAATACCAGAGGGTTCGGCAAAATTTCCGGTTGGGGGAAGTGTGCTCACGAGCGTCGGTGATTGGCTTTGGTAGAAGAAATAGGCCGACGTTCAATGAAGAAAAAAAAAGAAACAAATTTTATTTCCGATAGGAAAAAACATAATGGAATGCAGTTTATGCGAGAAGCGAGAAAACTCATCGAACTCAATTACATTTCAAAAATTTTATATGTGATTTTTGAACATTACAGGGCTTTTCTTCTGTATATATATATATATATATATATATATATATATATATATATATTTTGAACACCCAGAAATTTTGGATAGAGAAACAAATATAACCAAAAGAACATTTTTTGAGATGACATATTAATGACGAATAGCATTCTATAAACAAAAAAACAGATCTTAATAATTTAAGCCAGATTTATACATTTCTACTTGCATACGAGAAATCACCTGGTATTCAGAATTTTCCCACATGACATTACATCAAAATTTGAATGTTTTGTATGTTTGTTTTGTACCAATTTATATTTTATTCTCACGTTAGTAAGTGTTCCATATTACTATCTTTACAAAATATCATCCAATGTATTATTTTTAGTTGTCCTGACGAAAGTAATAAATTTGCCGAAAGCTCGACAGATAACAAAGAGTACTCTTTGTAACTGCCACAAATCTGACTACAACCTCACAAAATCAATCGACTTATATATATTTATATAGTGAGACCACTCAAGACTGGAGCCCCCTTCTAAAATCAACATTTTCCGACTGATTGAGATTTTTCTTTTTTCAGCAGGAATTACACTATTCCTGCTGAAAAAGTCTACGTTTGCACCAAATTTGCAGAATATAATTCAGGCCATACTATAATTTTTTTTAATATTCTAAATAGCTACATTTCATTTACGATGTTTCTCATGGAATCTTGACACCACCACTGGATTCAGCATCCTCCGTTTTGGTACATTCTAGAATTCCATTCGAAAATATTCATTGGCAACCAAATGTATCAATATTAATTTTGAATATTTCAGACAATTTCTGAGAATCGGCATCACTGTCAACATAAATGTAGAAGATCGTTGGGGTTTTTGATAAAAATTTTGAGATTAAGAAATGGATTAGTTCATAACACAAATTTTATCCGAATTATGACATATTGTAGAATGGTATTTTGTAAAAAAAAATAATATCCATAACGTCGAGAAACCGGCTACTCATGTCATCCATTATTGAGTAAACAAAGAGTTCTCGCATAAAATGAAAACTTCATTTCGATTTTGATGCCAAATTTTACGATGGCTAACATCTCTTATCTTCGTGTTGACAGTTTTGCCTATTCTCAGAATTTGTCTAAAATATTCATAAATGATGGCGTGTTTTCACATTGATTATTGTTATAACTTCGTTGCCAATGAACATTTTCGAATGAAATTCTAGAATCAACCTAAATAAAGTATACTGAATCCAGTGGTGGTAGGTGGTATCAAAATTTCGCGAAAAAAATTGCTGCAATAAAATTAAAAAAATCATAGTATGTCCTGAAATTTGGAACTATATTCTGCAAATTTGGTGCGAACGAAGACTTTTTAACACTCATCCTGATGAAAAAATAAAAAATTCAATTGGTCGGAGAATGTAGATTCAATGACCTTCATTCCGGTATTAAATGGGTCACACTGTATATTCATCGATCAAGAACAGATTGAAGAATGATATGATTTTGGCAAGAGACGTCGGAAGTATTGTTTCTATTTCAAGTTACAAAGCATAGCAGAACGGAATGCTTGTTATTCATAGCAATATAACAACTTTTTTTTACTACCACTGACGGACGTCTTTAATTTTCAATATACATGAATTGTATGCCATTACGCTACAGCTGTCAGGATGGTGGGAGAAGAAATAGTTCATTAGACAAGGAGAGGAATAAGTGCCAATTACGCACAAGGGGTGTTTCATTTCAAGAATCCGGTGTACAAAATTCACTAGAAAATCCTTGAAAAATCCCGAAATCCACTAGAAATCCTGTTTTGGTGTACACATTTTACGGAGGTGAAACACCCCTTGCTCTAATACTATTTTCTCTGAACACAGAATACCATGTAGTTTATTTAACATTGGTCCAAACGATATCTATGACCAATAGTCTTTTCCTAAATCGCGTGACCCAAATCTATGTCCACCCTCTTATATAACGTCCACCCTCCAATATAATTGAAATATTATTGTAGGAACTTGAAATAGATAATCGGGAACTGAAAAATACGGGGAACAATATTATTTCAATCTCTCAATGTTTTTGCAAAGAGATTTCTCTGAATGAGATTTGCTTGGAGAAAGGGGGGGTACTTTTTCTTTCCTGATTAGAACTCTAGATCGAGTCTAGATCATTCATGTAAATACCCCCTCCTCGAAAGTGCATATATTCAACAACTCGTACAACAGAGATTATGGTTCCCATAACGCATACTTCCATGTGCCACCATGAGAAAAGGCATTTCTATCGGTATATCCCATGAAGTTATATTCAAGTAACGAACAAACATACTGTTCATACATACATTCCCTGAATTCCTTCATCGAACAAGTTTTTGCGAAGCCATTATGAGTTTATTAAACCATTGTTTTTATTATTTAATTACTATGGGAAGAATTCGCATGCATCTCGAGGTACAATGTGACGAGTGATAATGTACACGTTTCGTTCAGATAATCTTGTTAGCGATTAATCTCGAGACCTTGTTTATTATTGATAATAAAAGAACTCATTTGTAAGGAATTGATCGCGGCGTGTACCAAGAGGCTGTCACAAATACATCATGTAAAAAAAAATATGGTATGGTTCACAACGACTTGTTCCTTGATTTGAAAAAGTTGAGTTTCACACGGATTCTTGAATCCGAATAATATAGCTCTTCTCACATGTGTAATCGTTGAATCTAAACATTCTTTTCATATTACATTATTTCTATGAAATAGAATAAAGACTGTATTATGGATTCCATATCTCCATAAGTGACTTTTAATGGATGGGGTGGGTTGAATAGATTTATCGAAGTTGTTTGGAAAATTCATCCTGATAGAACTACTTTTTATTTTTCCTCTACTGCATTCAAATTTTGAAAAATGAACGCAATCTTTCTTTACTTTTCTTTCATCGACGACTTTGGCGGTGTTTCTTCATGAAATTGTTTTTGGCAGAATCCGAAGCCCCATCAAATCATTTCTTGTGCCCCCATTCTAGAAATTATCTCGGAAATTATCAATCAGATTCCCGAAAAATAAATTTCAAAACTATACGAATGAGTTTCAAATCTAATTGAGTTTTCATTCATTGAGCAGTACTGAAATCAAACGAATTGCACAGTATTAAAATTATTCCAGTTGATTTGGAAGTCACAAAGAGAAATAATGAATAGGCGACCAATTAATTTCCATATTCCTCTTACGTGTATTGCATTAACTGTTTCAACAAAGTTAAAATCGGGTCATGTGTATCCACATAACTGATTGCTCTTCGTGCTAAAACTTGGCAACGTCGAATTAATTAAAAACTTTTTTGATGTGCTGGTTCACTTTTTACTCGTGAAATATCGCTGGTGCCTGTTTATTCTCATACGGAATATCAGAAGAGGGCAATTTTTCATTTTTAATGAATAGCCCCACAGATTTTTCAGTCATTCGCTTCCTTCTTCTGGGGGATACATTTCGCAAAATGAAATGTTCGGATTTGATATGGAGTTGAGATGTGCAATAACCGAGGTAATAACTGAAACTGCGATCAGCTCACCCAGAGAATCGAGTAAACTGAGAGAAAAATTGTAATGCATATAACTAGTTTTCTTTCTACCAAGTAATATGTGGCCGGCAAAATTAATGCAGTTGGTCTGGAGAATGTGAACGAAAATGTAGTCACTAAAGAGCGAATTAATTCAGAAAAACAGATTGGTAACAATACGTCTGAATTTGACTTTTATCTTGCTCTTAGAGTATTTATAGAAATGAATTAGCCTAACTCAACACGCGTTTCGCTACCAAGGTTAGCATCTTCAGGAGTAGGATAATGGTTTCAATAAAAGTACTTTCTATGGAGGATGGTTATACCAGCGCATCCTTTGAAGACACTGGATCTGGCAAACTGGCACCTGAAAGCGAACTCATCAGAGAAATTATTGCTTTATCATTAATGCATCTGTTAGAACTTATTACAAAGTTACACAAATCTTAAAAAATGCGAAGAAAAGTTTTGGTTTAGGTTAAGTCTAAAGATGATCGTATTCTAATATCAGTTTTACCTATATCATCGTGCTGGGAATTTCAAATGAAAAGAGAGACTATCAATCGTAATCTCGCATAAATTTCGACTTTCTGGGGACTGCTGAATATAGGATAAAAAATATTTTTGCTTCAATTTAAATCTAAACATAATGGTGTTTCATATTCAGTTTTAGGGATATTATCGTGCTAGGAATTGCAAATGGAATCAATCTGAAACTCATAAAAATTTCGACTTTCGAATATAGGAGCTCCAACTCCATAATATCCAAACACTTTGTAGAGCGAGAACGTTCAAAAATATTTGATTTGTCAAGAAATTCAACCATACAAATTTGGGTACAATTTTACAGCCATGGTATTATAAGACCTTGAAATTTATAAATTTCGATGAATGCGGGTGAGGCCAACTCCATTCTGTTTCAAGAAAGAGTTCTGTTGAAAAAAACTAATACAATGACACTTTTCAGTTTACCATCTGGCACAAGACAAACTTTCCCGAACAATCCAGCCTTTTCTGAACATCCATTTGTACTGCCTGGAAAATATTAATCTAGAGCGTGTCACTATAGATGTCATATAAAAATAGCAGGAAAAATATTAATGGAACGCTTTCTAGAACACAGCTCAAAAATAAAAACCGAACCTCGATGTCTAAGAGTAGACCCCGAAACTTTAGTGGAAAAAGTTATACGTTACTTGCTGCATTGTCTCTCTCAAGATATATAAGAACAACACAATAGGCTGCCATCTGCAAGCAATAAAATTCCACAATGCGACTCGGGAACGAAACGAAAGAGTCCGGAGGATAAATTTGTCAGATTCAATTGGTTAAAAATGAGAAAAGAGTAGACAATTCATATAAATTGGAAATCCTTTTTTATATGAAAAAAAATGTGATGAAAATTCAAACATGTTGTTATTAGTGGTAACTGTTTTCATTTGTCCTCCACCAAAAGACAAGGTCCTACAGAGTCCTACTTCTCAACGTGTAATTCCTAGCACGGGGAGCCGACAGGTTTATCCAACTACCAGCAGGATTGGTATGTGTGCAAACCACATCGAATTCGCACTCCAACAACTGAAAATAAAAAACGCTGCTCTGTCAAAATACACGAACACCTGAAATGGTCGAAGATTCGAATTCTGATTCACTATATACTTACAAATCATAGATCCGTCATCATAAAAATGTATTCACCAACCTACCAACTGTAAAAGCCCACTCCAGATTATTTTAGACGTGTGAATAAGATCAATGCGATGAAGAAAGAAAATGCAAGAAAATGAAATCCGTGCTAAATTCCACCTTGGAGGATTGAAAGACATAATAGGATAAATGCTCCAATAGACCAGTTGAAGGACTTTTCATTATTGGATTGATGAACATATTTTCGTAAAAAATGGACAGAATATAGCAATCCACGATAATCATTTGTGACTGGAGTTTAGGCAAAAGTAATCAACTTTTATTCGCACTCCTCTCATCGCAGGTTGTGTCGGTAAGGGTGAATAGTGTTAAAACAAGCTGTAATCAGATACTGCCTTCGATATAAAAGAAACAGAACAGTAACGTTGAATAATCAGTCCGTTCTTTCACCTCTGTCATGTCCTCGATTCGATAGTCCATTTGGGCTGTCCATATGCATAGAAGGAGCCAATCCGAACCTGAACGTGCTTGATTCTTGTATGACGCTTTCTTGTTTCGATACCAATTTAGTTTCGTGCAACGGATTCGCCAACTTGATCTAAAATTACCGCTATTACCAGCTGCAACCTACGATAAAAGTTTTTCAATACCGCCACAAATCGGTGCTGTAGAAGTTGAACGTGTTTTGTTTGGGAAGAGATAAAAATTTCGATGTCACATATATTCACAGACCAAAGTTTTCATAAGTGCAATCAGTTTAATAGTCCAATAATTGAAACCACAGTTGTCCGATCGATCCTTCCCGTCCTCCATCCATTCTTGACGAAATAAAACATACTTTGAATAATAGTATATTATGCAACGATCATGTAATGATGGCTATTAATACACAAGCATCAACCGGGATACGGAATGAGCCGAAGCTCTTTATTTTGCCCACAAACAGAAGAGAAACAAAAAAAAAAAGGTTTCAAACAAGGAAGCAGGGGAAAACCGTTCAATATTTTTTGTTGATGACTTGGTGGACGTTTGGTTTTGAACATTTGTCAGGAAACTGTGACCTTCATCAAATAAGTAACATCAAAATGCTCAGTTACATATATGTCCTAAAGGTCTTAAGCTTTTGGAATCATTCATCACAATCGGTGCAATAGAGGCGTAATTCCCAAAATAAAGGTACACCACCAATTTTTGAATTCCTTGAAATCTCATCAAACTTGTTGATAATAAGGAAATGATTATGGAATAGTAGGAATGCAAAAAATAACGAATACTCAAAATCAATTCCCTTTGAAGCCGAAAAGTATTAATTTTCATACTACCCAAATTGTCAGAGCCTATTTCAATTATCCTTCCGAATTGCTGTTATACTTTGAAGATACTCAATGTGAATTTTGAGTGACATACGATGATTAATTTCTGCGAAACAATAACTTTCAAATCTCAGATTACCTTCAGTTACCAATCTCATATCCATGAATTAGAAATTGAAGAATGTTAACTTACATATAACTCAGACATTTCAAAAACTTTCAAGGCCCATACAACGAATTCTGTCTCAAAAGCTTTGAAAATGAACCTCATTCATGAAATAATAATAATAATAATAAAATATAAATCTATATAAAATCATTAAAGTTCAGAGATTGCTCGATTGATTTTGGTATCCGTGATTGATATGCAATAAAACAGTATCACTGGCCACTAGCGCCAGTGAAACGTAAGGAGAAATTCCAAAAAACGATGACCTTCAAACCCGAACCAAAATAGTGATACTGAAAACCTCGGCCGCGAAAGCTTCAACCATTTTATGCAATAAAACAGTTCTCAAAACGTTCTCAAGTCAAAGCAGATCTTACTTGAAAGAAAGGAGGAATAACAGGCGCCAAATTTGAAATCCAATGTGAACGTTCCAATGCATTTCCATCAATGGATTGGTACCGTTGCGTTGATTTCTTGTCCTAATCGACGACGTGCAACAACAGTTTTTGAATTGTATCACTATAGTTGTGTTTGAAACTTTCCCAATCTAAAATCCAGTTCGAGATTGAAAGAAAGCAGGCACAACCTACAAGAACTCCAATCACAAATTGCTCTAGTTCAAAAAACCGGTTCCCAAATAGAAAAATAACGTTCACTTGTATGAGTTCACCCAACTGACCTACTTCTTCGGGATCCGCCGGGTCTCGAGGAATTCAAGGCCCGAACTCCCATCGAATTCATTCAATTTCCTACTACTAATCCAAAACATTCGATGTCAATGAGGCGATATCGCAATATAGGCCATCGGCAATCACTCTAATGGCTCCGATTCCTGTTGGGGAAGCGGTTTCTGAGTGGGAGACTGCTTGTATTCCGACTTTCAAATTACTTCGGTAAAATTACGAATTGAAAAGGGAAAATGTTTGAGAAAGAGGGTTGCTCATTCCGAGTTTTCCCCGCTTGAATAGATGATTGATAGTCTCCGCTGAAAAATGCCCCTTCATCTCTTTTGTTTACAGTAAAATGGGAGTTTTCCTCGAGGAAGTAGTGCCTCGATTTGCATCGACCTGTTTCTTATGGATAATCCAAATAATTTATGAGATAAAAAACAATCTCTTTGAAAGCTGAATGACTTTGACATAAATACATCGTACCCTCCTCCATACCTTATGTTACATGATTTTTTCACATATATTTACTTGAAAACTAAGGATTCGTTGGAGGATTCCATTCAACTTTTCTTTTTCATCAATATGAAATACAACATAACATACCAATCAAACACATCATCATTATTAATAAACACCCTTTTTCTACAACCACACTCTAAAACACGCTTTTCCACACAGTTTTCATTTAGCAAACATGATTATTTCTCACAATAATTGAAATTCTACATTGGTGGGCCACATAGTAACACTTCTGTGCCCTCTGACACACTATCCATTGCTAGGCACCGAAGCAACATCTATAGAATCAATTGAAAGTCAACAAACGAACTGTTTGAACGTCATTATCTTGTGGTGGATCAATATCTGTTCCGTAGTTTACTGGGTTTGTAACCTACCACAATCTGAAAAAATAAGAATTAATATTGGAATCTTTACAAGAGAAGAAGGGCAGTTTTTCAATCTACCCCGAAACGTTGCTGCGTCTATTGAAAAACAGTTCTTTCTGGACAGAACAAATCCAATTGCCCAACTTTTTTTAACGTTTTGAAAAATAGTTTGTATATATATATATATATGTATATATATATATATATATATATATATATATATATATATATCGAGGATCCTCGATCTCCAGTGGTGATAGCCAGCCAGTAAGACAACTCAGACCTAGACGCAAGGTCACTCAGTCTTACAAATGGCTCCGAAATGGGAGCCGAAACGTAGACAAGTGAATCTTTCCAGACGCGGATCAACCGGAAGTTCCAGCCAACACTTTTCTAACCGCGGAATATATATATATATATATATATATATATATATATATATATATATATATATATATATATATATATATATGGAAGAGGGTAGTCGTTGCTGACTAGTTAGGGATTAAACTAGTGAATGTCACAAAAGAAAGACTCTTTTAAGTTGATCCAAGCTTTCGGAACTTTGTTTATCCCATCATAAGGGAACTACAATTACATTACATTTATGTGAAAGATGTTACAATTGGTTGTATTATCATACTTACACTTAGGTGAGGTTATATGACACGATGTTCAAAAGTAATCATTGATGGAGTGCTCATGGAATGAAGTTGTATTATAAAACCGGGTTAGTAAATGATGTACACAGATGCACATTTACAAAATACACGTTAAAATTAATATTAAAACTCGTCACTCTGTGTAGACCATGTGGTCAGTCTTAGAATGTCAGGTTAATGTCTTCATGACAAGAATGAAATATGAAATGTGAGGTTGACAGCGACAGGGATAGTCATCTGTCTTGTCAATTGTTGAGCAGTGGTGCCACTTGTTATGTGTAACCAACTGATGGTTTGGGAAACGTTCCTCGTCGTTTCACGAGTATTCATTTTGTGACTATGAAATTTATGTATGATCAATGGATTTGAGTGAACTGTGAAGAAATTTGCTGATTCCTATTTATGCTAATAACAAATATTTTTCTAAAGTTATATGGGTGAAACCAAATTTTAATTTGATAAGTTGTGAACAGAATTGTTTGTACCGTTGATGGTACTGACTGGGTTTTCATCTAGTGACAGCAAAAAGAAATAAACAGATAACACAGAGGATTTTTTTGGAAATGGCATTAATTGCATAAATAAAAAAACAGACTTAAATCATATATATATATATATATATATATATATATATATATATATATGTTCAAATGCAAATATCTCTTGTTGGCAATCTTCGTAATTGACATTTGTCAAATATTTCAAATCTGACATAACATTTTGTCCTTCAGGAGGGGCGGCCATCCACCAAGCAAAAAATATTTGTAAAATATTCTCGTCCCATAATTTTGTGAATGAGATTGAACTAATATGGAAAGCGACAGATCTGAAATCGAAAATACTCCGCCAGAACTAAGAGAACAATTCGATTCATTGTCATTGAATTTACTATCTTCAACTCCAAGAGAAAAATATGAAACTGCATATCAACAGTTCATGGATTGGAAGAAAAAATACAAAATTAAAAGTGTTTCTGGGAATATAATTCTGGCATATTTTGAAGAACTATCCAAATGAAGAAAGCCTCTACTTTTTGGTCAATATATTCAATGCTAAAATCAACTTCTCGTGGGCACCATAAAGCTAAGAATGAATCACTGACATTCAATTCCGTTTTTTAGTATAGTATTATTTCTACCAAAGGGTGTGTTGTAGAAAAAGTATAGTGTGTAAACCAGCCTACAGGGTGGGGTATATGATTCTTCATCAAGAAACGGTGATTTCATGACATTCACCAAAGATAGAATTCGACCTAGGGAAAATTTGAAGGAAATGGAGACCTTGAACTAAAGAGCTTATTCGGGGTCGGGAAAAAAGTCCAGTGTCATGACGAAAACAGACCATCACACAGAATGAAAGTGGTTCGTTCACATTGCCAACACACATTGTTATCACAAAAAAAATGAAGTTTTGGGCTGATGTGAGAATATCGAACTGACGCATAAGCTGAGGGGTGCAATACGTTAGCCCCAAAAAAATTAGATGAATTACTGAAATCTCAATATAGATGCCATGCAATTGAAAATAGTAGCATAAATTTCAAATTTTGAAAAGCGTCCTTTTTAAGATTCTGGTCAATTTATTAGGATTCGTAAAATAAAATGGAAGTAGTGCTCCTTAAAGACACCCAACGCAGAAAATCAAAAATATATAAAACTGCACTTTGGCGAGAAAAAAAACATGACAATAATACATTAGTGTCTAGCATTTGCTTCAACTTCATTCATTCCACCCATAACTTCAACCCTGTCAAAGGAAGGTGACTTCCCAAACGGTTAGACTCGCGGTTAGATAACAATTGGATTACATCGATAATGCTTCAACTGCGGTGGAACAGGGTAAAAAAAAATCAAGTCGGTGGCATATCATTAAAAACCCATTTACAGTTTGTCCTATTGGTTTGAACTTTTCTTGTCTATATGATTTACTGAAACTTGTCAAAAAATGTGTTAGGAAAACTGGATAATGTTCTTGATTTTTCCCTTCAATTTATTTTCATGTTACTGTTTTTATCGAAGTTTTCATTTTTCTTATGCTTTTCTTTTTAATTTTTATTAACGATTCATTTCAAATATTCTCGTTTAGATTTATCGCCTTTTTTAATCCTAGTTTTTTAAGACCCGCTTTACAGTTTGCAATATTAATTGCGGCAATTCATTGCATGTGACTATCTAATGACATTTAATGGAGTTTGCACTAAAGAAAGTAACCAAAATATCACTAGAATGGCACAAGAATAAGTATTGCGGCTATAAATTATAGGTCCGAACCCAATTTCTGCAGTTATCATTGCAACAGCTTATCGAAGAGTGCCTACAGCGCATGTGCGAAAGAAAAATTGCTGCAATACTTTCAAGACTTGCGAACTGTAAAGCGGCCCTAACAAGTTTCGTTCTTATTATTATTAGTTTACTTTCTGATCCATTACATTGCAAGCTTTGACTGTTCAATTCTGTTCAATTCTCTGGTTCAGATTTCATTATTATCGTTTCGTTTCAGTTTTAGACCTGATAAGTTTTTTGGCAAGTTTATGTATAGAGAAAATGAATAAATAATACAGACAATAAAAAATCGAACCAATACCAGTCAACATCCACAGACAACAAAAATAAACAATATCGATCCATTACAGTGCTCTAATTCGGGTCACAGATATCGGTCGAATCGGGGGCTAATTTGAATAAAATTCCACCTCGGAGACATTGACCTGAATAAGAGAGGAGCGTCGCGGTGCGAGTGCCGAAAAAGTTGAAGAACGACATGTAACCGTACACGGCACGCCGAGACAGCGGCGGTGGCGGCGAAATTAGGCCCTCGGAGACGGCCAAGTATTTCGGCGCCGGTTGTATCGATTCCGGGAACGGGGGGCGGGATGTCCCTCCTCAGGTTCACACCGCTCGCGGCGCGATTCTGTTTCAGTTCGGGTGATGGACCGAAGGTATCGTTTTTGGAATGAGTTCGACGGAATTTGAATTTTTTTTGGAAAGAAAAACAGATCTTTATCAAAACAGTGAATAGATGTTTTACTGGGATGTTTTAACTGTTTTTCAATGTCATCAATGAATGCGGTCATTATCATTACTACTTTTGCTTGAATGTGGTAGGCAATGTATTATTGAATATATTGAAACCTGTTGCTGAGACAAAGGGAAAAACTTATAAGAAATCCAAATCAGATGAGGCATTCAAATCCAAACGAAGAGGTTGAAATAAAATTTGGTCAAAAAATAAAATTAAAAAAATGGGATACATTGAAAATGACATAGCAAAGTGTCGCTGGATCCCATTCGAGTGTGGCGAATCCTATATAGTAAAAAACCAGAACCACTGGTTCAAAAAAAATCAAGGAAGCTGCCTACATTCGTAACAACGATGCATCCAGTCACCCCAGCATAAAAATCCGAAATGTTTGGAAATCACTCATCCAACGGAATAATCAACTTTGGCTCGATGAACGAGAATCTCGCGCCAATACAATTTCCCAGTGAAACCGATCACCGCGCCCTTTCAAAAGCACCGGTGCATCTTATTGTTAGCACCACCCCCTTCCCCCACCAAATCTTTATAGCCGACCTTACCTGGAAATATTATATACACAAGGGCGTAGCCAGGATTTTGTTCAGGGGGGGGCAGGAAAGGAAAAACCAATAATGAGTAATGAGTATAATGAGAATATATATATATATATATATATATATTTATTTATTTATTTACAATTTTTATTGTACTAATAATAACCGAAGAGGTTCTTCGCAAAACCGTTTCAAAACTCCACTGTCAATTGACATCCGTATTTTCTCGAACCATTTTTCTGTGTACACTCAGCATACACAAACCGTTCAAACGGTTCTCCGAAATAATTGATCTCAGCCATGTTTTGACAAGTGTAGAGAAGGACCTCCCTATATTTCTGGTAGTACACGGCTTTGCCAAGCAAATTGATATTCCTTTTTTTGTAGCAGAAAAGAATATTTCCTCCTTTTTTAAAACTTTTGTAAAATCCAATTCTTTAAGCTCTTCTTTTGTCATGCTTTGTCCTTCCAAAGTTCAACCACACTTCAGCTTCATTATCGAAACATTCTAAATGGTATTACATTGGCAAAAGCTTTGTAATTTCTCTTTGCAATAAAAAAATTGCATATTCAACATAGAACTGGAATGTAGCAACATCAAACTAAAAGCAGGCAAATTTTCGTTGGCAAACCGCTGGTCAAGTGCGGATAACAGGGAATCTAAATAAGGTATGGAAATAGGTCGCTTCCAAAAATCTGGTGGAGACTCAGCAGGGTGATTGGAACGATGTTGTTGGCCAGATACAATTCAAGGGACTTGTAAATCAGTGCCAATGGCAGCTGCAGTTCTGGTAGAAATATTGAAAATATTTTGGATTTCATTGTCTGCGTTGCTGCCATGGTCTTTTATAACAGACGTTATTCTTTACATACGATTCATGCATGTATACATGTCAAAAATATTCGCATTGTCAACAGGTTCCAATATTCCTGAGTATTTGGCTGTCAACCCAATGCATATAACAAATTTGGTTTTAGTAGCAGCGCAATGCAACTGGTAAGCATTTTTCCTCGCTGCCGCATTCCCTTCTTTAGAAATATTTGAAAGACCCTCGACGATATTTTCAAAATTTTCTTCGAAGATAGCAACTCTCTTGTATTTTTGTGACCAGCATGTCTCACATAAAACTGAAATATTTGGCACGTACTTTCTCCGAAGAAATGATTCTCGGAAAAAGTTTAGAATAACTTTTATAGTGCTTATACTATTCCGAATTTCTGGAAATTGATTCAAATCATTCATGATTAAGTTCAGTTTGTAGCTTGCACAATGAAAATACACAGCTTTTTTATATTTCTCTCTTTTTGTTCACAATAGAGATACGTTTGAGTTTCGAGACTATCAAAGAAACGTATTCATAGATGAATGTACTCTGTTGAACACAGAACAGGAACCAGAGAGAAGATAACAGGAACTGCCGAATTTACTACCCGTGTTGCCGTGTACCTACCCGTTGTCAAGCCAAGGCAGTATCATCCCTGCCATCCGTCTTTTGTCAAGGATCCCCGCATTCCATTGTTTAGAGATGGGTTTCGGGTATGCCAACATCTACAGCCCGCTCTAGAGATAGGTGGCTACCGCTATTGCAAGGTTGATTCCTGTCACTGACAGCGTTGAAAATTGTTATCAGAGTTCATTTCTTCATGGTTATTATTCATTCTTTGGGTTGGGAACTCTACGACCAAGGGCTTATGCCCAGCTAGGGGGGGGGCAGCAGCCCCCCCTGCCCATGCCTGGCTACGCCCTTGTATATACATATAACTTCATATTTCTTTATTTGAATCTTTGTTAACTTTGCTATGTCATATTCAATACCATATTATTATTACATTATTTTTTTGGCCAATCAAACCTTCAATTTTGTTTTTCAACCAAAAATCCATTGCAACCTTTTTGTTTGGATTCGATAGCCTCATTTGATTTGTATTTCCTTTCGTTTTTTCATTTTTTCTTAGCAACAGGTTTCAATAATTTTACCAGGGTTCCCAAATCTATGGGTCGCGACTCACTGGTGATCAAACTCACTGAGATTAAGAGTAATTCCAGTCGAAATTGATGTCAAAACTGTAATGGAGAAACATAATGAACAATTTCATCCTTCCAAATGAAATAACTTTATGATATGGTAATTTGATTGAGTATTAAAAATTGTAAGTATTTGAAATTTATTCTTTATTCAAAAATCCCCTTAATTCATATTGGTAACGATTGGATTTCCTACAGGTGGGTACAGACAACTTTGGGAACCACTGATGTAGATTATGGAAGTCCAACCAATACTACTCATCATTATTACTGTACCTATAAATTATTATCGGATGTATTCTTGTATCCCTCCTCGCGACTTTTTACCCCGACTTCCGACAACTTTCTGCACAGATTCTGTTCAAAGTGATATTTAGAACATCGTTACTATCATCTCAAAGATTTAATCCAAGATTTCTCATCCAAGCATCACCATTTAGGAATGAAAAATTATTAAAAATAATGATGCATTACCAAAATTCAATAATATTTTTACTTCCTCCACTCAAATGATAAGCCTGAATGAGGCGATAATTTTTTCTATTTGATGGTACAGAATCATCAGGTTCGTTATGAAACGAGAGAAAAAATACAACAGAATCAAAATTTTTCAGTGTAGATATATACGAATATACAGCCTGCACCTAAACAGTTTGCTAAAAAATCTATTTGTCACGTTCCTAGATTACTCACTTATTTTTTCATAGCAACGCATCTCAATCACAGAACACTATGAAGGAATTTGAGATAGATTTGGCATCTGATCAGTCCAAATTATACACTCGTTAGGTTTGGGGTGATGGATTCCTCATCAAATCTATAGTCTAATCTATACCATTTGTTTAACTATTAATCGTTCGAAGAAAATATCTTTCAAATCCGAACACAAGTTTCTCAATTCAGAGGAAATTATCAGTGAATCAAAACCCCTCAATATACAAATAATTTGAAGTGTTAGTTCTCTAAATTCATGACCCGACGACATAGCCGCAGATTACTCCTATATTCATTGCATGAATTGGTTTTACCTATATTCGAAAAAGACAAGTTTGTCGTAGTTCCTACTTGTGAACAGGTCTTTTATTTTGACGATGTGTTGAGATGTGAAATGTGTGCTGAGCCTGAGGCTTCAACCAACGATTCTATGTGCATTGACAATTCATTCTGGAGGGGAAGCACCGTTTCAATATATTTCAATTTGCAGAAAAAGGATTGTCTGAACGGAATTGGGTTTATTCTGAAGCACTGACTATGAAAAAACCATTTATTACGATTTTGACAATAGCTACAGTAAGTTTAATTATATAGTCATATTGGCAGTGACTAATTCTATTTGAAATTTGACGAAACTTCTTCAGGAATTCTTTTGAAACAAGTTATCAAAATAGCAAACTTGACATTAACCATATAAAAATACGACCAGAACTGTAAAAAACAAACGAAGGTTTGCTCAAATGAACTGAGAAAGTTTTTCCTGTCCGAATTGGGCAATAATAATAGGTGACATCGCATGAATGCCAAAATCTTAACACGACAGTAGATAGGCTACCTGTTTCCTAGATAAATGGCAACACTGTCTTATGGAGAATCCCATGTTAATATGGGGATAAAAGCCAAGCTCGATTTTGCAAATTTTTGGTTCAACATGGGATTCTCCATAAGACAGTGTTGAACATTTTTCCCCAGATCTGCTACTTTTATCTCACGACCAGTTGATCAACGATCTACGAATACCATGAATTTCAGCTATCAAATAGAAAAAAAAGCATCTTCAGCGGATTTGAACTCCGGACCTTTGGCACGGAAGACGAAACTCTTGCCACTGCGCTACCACAGCTCTTATAAGATAGAGGATTTATATTGTATGAATGCGGCCACACACCGTTCAATCATTCATTCAGATTCAATCCTTCTGTAGTTATGATAATTATGAACTTGCTAATATATCTGAAGATTATTCGGTAATACTGAAAATCAATAAAAAAAAAATCACTTGCAGTCGGATTGAACCATGCCGAGATCCTTGTAGGAACATTTTGTATCAATGCGACGGTGCCCGAGTTCACACATTTACGAAAATGTTTAGTATTTAGGTATGCTTTGAACCGATAGTAATAGAAATGATGGCTTCGCGGATATGAGGACATATTTATTATGTATCCATTAGTATGTTAGTGAACGTTAGATCCCTAAGCAAAATACATTTTCCACCTAGTTTCTGTTGAATTTCGAACTCCAAATATTTATTATGTTCCTCGAATACACTGAAATGCTATCCAGATCGAATATTGTGACACTCATAAAAAAGGCAGACATTAGAAAAGGAACCCTTATTTCAGAATCAAAAGTGGGGTAATAGTTTTCTAATTGATATGGTAATAGATGATCCATAAGGTGAAAAATTCATTATTTATTTTTATCATTATCCGATTGTTGTATCCCAAAGGATAACCTTCAAAAATCGAAACATGTTTTGAGTGAAATGTGATCTGGAGTCGCGAAACATACAGCTGAAAACAAGTTCGATATTCTGAAGGAAAAATGTATCTTCATACGATTCAACAGTGTATGCACTAACACTTGAAGGGTGAGAGTTATGGATATTATCTATTCATTAATTTGTGCCATTTCAAAAAAAAAAAACATTAAAATCATCCGATATATTTTGTCGAGATAATGGGTGATGGAAAATGTTCGGGGTTCTCAAAAAATGTACTTTGATCTTTCCAAATGTATGTGAGCATAACTACCTATATTACCCATTACTCGTCTAAACTACTAGTCAGTAAACCTTCTCGAAGAAAATTAATGTCTGTTAGACGTATTGGAGCTTGAAGATGCCGATAGAAAGTGTATCTAGTTCAATATGAAATTCCTTCTTACATGTCAGGGAATGAATGGAATATTCAGATTTCATGCTTGATACTTGCTCAAAGATTATGGACGCGCTGTATCTCAGTATGCTGTGTGGGTTATCTCATCAACTTACTATCACGAAAAATGTTCGGGATTATCAATGGAGATACTTTGATCCTTTTAGATGTATTCGAGCATACCTATATACCACTTGACTAAACTATTGAGTCAGTAAGCCCTCACGAGGGAAATTAATGTCTGTTAGGCATATTGAATGCTTGATGATACCAACAGAAAGTGTAGTTCAATATATAATCCCTTGAACCATATCGGGGAATGAATGAAAAATTCAGATTTCATACTTGATACTTGCTCAAAGGCTATCAACATCGTATCTCAGTGTCACATAATTTTTTATTAGTGATTTGTTTAGACGAATACAAAAGACTGACATTTATTGAAATTGCCATAGAATAGGATGTATTTTAGAAATATAGAAATATAGAAGCAGATGGCGCTAGGTGATTATGCCAGCTGTTAATTACCCAATTTTTCACAGATCTAATCATCTGAAAGTCATTATTTTGTCTTCATCAATTCATTTATTGATACTTCAACAGTTCAGCAATGATCTTTTCCATCATTTTTCTCCCAATCCAACGGAATGATACAATTTGTTTGTTGTTGTTGGAGTAAAATCGAACATCGCTGCCATTCGGTAAGTTGTCAAGTTATAGTGGTATATCCATAACATAAGTGAATGTGAAATAAATGAAGATACCGAAAAAAAAAGGAAAAGGTTTGTCTATAAATATATATGTGGCTCGATCGGGCTAGCTGATGTTTCATTTTGAGGAATAATGAAATAAATAATTGATATTTTATGCTTCTCAACAAAATTTCAATGCACTCATTAATAATCCATCAGAAAGCAGTTACAGAGTATTGATAACTAAGGATTATTAAAATGGCATATTGAATTGGGAGAAGTATGATTGAAGTTTCGCTTTCAATATTATTAGGTATGAATAAAATATATTTTTCCTCCTAGTTTTTTCAATTCCGAATCGATTTGGATATTTATTTCGTAATTTGAATGTACTGAAATGATATTCCGTGTACGAGAAAAGGTTGATATTGAGAGAGGACACCTCGCCTCAGAATCAGAAGATCGGATAAATTGTTTCGAACTGAAGTAGTAGTAGATAACCAGTAAGATTCAAACATTCCTTTAATCTTCAACTTATAGTTATATCAAAAAAAAACTCACGTCTTTTGAGAAAGATGTGACCTGGGTTTGCGAAACATATGTAGTGTAGTGTAGGTCCAGATTGTTCGAAGAGAAAAATAACATCTGCGAATGATTGAAGAGTGTCTGCATTTGAAGATGAAAGGTAAGTTAAAGAAAATATTCCTCGACCTGTATCAATTACGTTGATCATTTCAAGGGATCACTTCAATTATGTGACCTAATTTGTCGAGGAAATAGTTCGCACGCTATTTTCAGAGTAAAACAATAGTTCCATATGAATGATGATGGTTATGAGTTCCCAGCCATATCAACTGGGATTTGTATGTGCAAAGATTCATGAATAATTTCGAGTAATATTTTGTTTTGGATATGTGAGGTTCTTGACCGTTTTTCGCACCACCTAGGAGGTATAGTTTTCTGAGTGTTTGTTGGCTTTGAGAATCTAGAGAGCAAAACATTGCCAGTAGCTATATGTAAATTCCCTTGTGAATTCAGTCGAAAGGATTACCCTTTTTTCAGTGGGTAGTTTTGAGTTTTTTTGTTGATACCCACTTGAACCCAGTAATACAGATCATGTTCGTATGAGATATTGAAGATCGTAGCAAAAAAAATTTAATATAAACGAAGGTGTGTGATATGAATCGTATTCATAAGGATTATAGGAAGAAGAAATATAGACACATCTATGGGGAGATTATTTTATTATGATAATAATAATATTTATTCACACAGATAATTTCAAAATACATAAACAGAAAATAGGGAATAAATAGAAAGGTTGACCACAAAAGGAGACCCTTGAATGTGGCTATTTCAGATATTCTAGATCAGTTTACATACATAAAAAATCGAACAGACAATTATTCAATATAACTATGCTAAAAACACATGCATATACATATGATAATAATATAAAGATAGGTAGTACCAATATTTTGCTTACAGGTGGTATGTATTTTGGGTATCAATATACTGGTGAATTATCAATCGAGGTACAGTGAGTATCCATTTTTTATTTCATATTTGAACATTTTGAGAGAATTCAACTATCTTATTTCAGAGGGAACAATATTATATAGTTCGGCTCCTAGGTAGATGCAGCTTCGTTGTAAAATATTTTCCCGGGTTTAGAAACGTACGAAGAGTTTGTACATATCTGTTTTATATTATCTGACATATTTCAATAGATATCCATGGGTTCTTGAATCGAGTAATGTCCTAAGGGAAGAGTGCAATAGGTTTCAGGAATCAGGTGGCGTTTGTCATCGTAAGGACTCAGAGCAATCTTCGTTTGCTCCGTTGAATATACCTTGTGCTTATCGGATTTCAGATGTTTTTGGGAAATTGTCTTCTCAACGTGAGTTTCCAAACAGTCCACATAATCCTCGAAGGTAATTCTAGTTTTTACGACGTTATGTTTAACACCTTTTGCTTTTTTCGATACTCCTATATTGGCGACAATTTGTTTGATCTCATCACATTCATATTCCTCTTGCTTCAACTCTTTTATCAATCGACTGATTTGGTCCACATATGTTGCAGTTTTAGTTGTGTATAATTTTGATCTGAGTCCAACAAAATCAATCATTATTTTTCCATTGTTTTCATCCTTCATCAATCCAATCACTTTTTTATTGACTTGTGGAATATTGAAGATATTGTCTGATGGATAATCGCTAGTATCGAAATATTGCTGGCAATCCTATTTTATTAGCATGTATGGATCAGAATTTTTAATTTCATATATCAAACTGTCCGTGTCAGTATATACTGCAGTGCAATCTTCCCCAAACTTTTGAATCATATATCCATAGTGAAAATCATAAATGGTTAATTTTGCCAAATCGAGCACTGTCATTCCCACATATATAGGTTTGTTGAAGAGTATTTCAGACTTTCCTAGTTCAATGGCAACTAAGTTCGACTCGAATATGGTCAAACTCCTGAATCGAGGATTTGAGATTCTAGCTTCAGCTCCATATCGTCCCTCCCATTGCGTCACAAGTCGAACGTCGGAGTGTTTCCTCAGATTTTCCATCGTTTTTCCTGCAAAAAAAATATTGAAATGAAGATAATTTTGGAGGGGTAGTACATACCAAACACTGCATTATTCATCAGCTTGAATAAGTTCTTCTCAAACTCGTTCTGGGCAGCCATTCGCAGACGGGTGTTCAAATCAATGTAGGGTTTCAACCATGCAGATTGCTTGAATTTCAAAACACGATGTATCTTCGTTAGTATCAGGCCATTTGCCAACGCCTGCTTGAGATTTCTGTAATGGATTACATAGTTTTTCTTCGATTGAAGAGTAGCCATCAATTTGAAATGTTTGACATCCGGTGAACATTCGGCTCGAGATTTCCCAGTCTTGGGATCTATATGACTGGGACAAAATGGCAAATCCTTATGCATATCATGATGGTTGGAAGGGTACTCTAGATCAACTTCTAACGTGAAACCTTCTGAGGCATCGTCAGGTATAGATGTTACATCGATGTTCGTATCTGTCCATTCAAATTCTCCGTAGGGTAAATATTGCGACATAGCCCAACCATATTGATTGTTCACATCAAAATACATGAGATAGGAGTCAGGCTTCGATGTATCATACTCATCATTCATGTACTTATTATTAGCCGTAGCTCGTCTTTTGGAACAAACTTGACTCAACCCACCTCTTGTTCCCTTTTCGAAAAATAATAACTGATCCACATCAGTGAGAAGCTCAAGCTGCTGTTTTGTTTTGTACAACATAGCATCCCAAGTGTATCCAGGTAGAGTGAAATAGTGTGCAGGATCCAAACCATAAGTTTTATGACAACTCGAGCGGAATTGCTGGAATACATCGGCCAAGAGCATGACATCAGTCTTCAGATATAAATCTGTATATTCTCCCAATGTTTTCATTTTGAAAGTTTCCCATACAGTTTTAGCACGTGCGTAGGATCTTCTCGAACATGGTTTATCCTCCAACTTGTTATAAAACGTTTCGATGGGGGGTAAGCAGTCCTCATCGAATCTTGCAAAAGAATCGATATAATCATAGGGCAGTACACCCTTTTTCGTCAAAATCCGCTGTTCTTCGTATGAGAGTTTCGAAAACTGCGATATGAGGTTTGGAAATTCAGTTAGATATGATGCCAACGTATCCAACAAAGAGTTCATGAATCTGAAGGAGTCGATGAATCTGAAGTGAATCTTGCTGTTAGAAATATTTTTGGTAAACGATATATATTTTTCCTTTGTTATTGGTAACAAATCAATCGTTCCATCGATATCCAATGCGATGTTTTTTATAATGAAATGTGCATCGTATCCCGATAAGTTGTGGAAGACAATTGGAAGAGTTTGATCATCCTGGTAGTTGATATTGCACTCATTATGTGCCGCCCCACGATAATTATTTTTCGGTATTAGGTGGTTATGATCACGGACTCTCTTGTTGTTCTCTGTGAAGGGCTGTTCACATATATGACAATGTGTAGCTGCTCTGAATTGAATTTCTTGCTCAGCTAACATATCAATGTCAAAGGGGCACTGGAATACTGTTGCAACATCTTCAGCAAACTGCTCTAGCTCTTTGGCAAACCATTTCATGCAATCTTCCCCACGATATGTACGATAAAACGATAGCGAATCATCATAGGAGCATTTCACAAAATATCCGATAGAAGCTGGAATATGTTGTTGATACTTATTCCTATCTTGTACAGGTACCAATACACTCTCTAGATCGGCATATATGACGAAAGGTAATTCAATTTTATTTCTGAAATTTTTGAACTTCAAGATATTTTTTCCCTTTTCAGGTAATCTGGGTAGACACTCCTTTATTCTCGAGCAGTCTTCTAAATGTTTGTCCAGCTTAGCTTGCGTGGAAAAATAGTGAAAACATCTTTCACAAAAATACTTTTTGTAACTATCTGTGCTGAGTTGTCTGCTTACAAGCCTGGATAAATCTTTTATCCAAACAAAATGGGTCTTAGTTGGTGATATAGTATCATGGACATTTTTTGAATCCTTACGACTCTCATCATAGTACTCATCTTGAATCATGAGTAGATTCACGTGTTTTTTCTTTTCCTTTTCAATACTCAATCTGAGCGGTAATACAGTATACTTGGATGCTGAAAGTTTCAGTGCATAAATGTTCACTGATACATCATTTTGAAGTTCAAATAATCGTACCTGATTGATTTTCATCGGAAAGTGGGTTCCTTTCAAGTTCAGAACCTTCGAATAATCGGGATATGACGAGATATTGTCAGAATTGTTTTGAACTGGATATAATGCCGAAACAATGGCCCAAGCGAAACAAGCATTATCGTCATTTTTAACATTAATGCATGCTTTTTTTCGTTTTATTTGAGAGGGAAGCTCGATATATGATGAGCCTCTCATCGGTACGAATTTATTAATGTTCACTCCCAGATTCACTACTGCTTTCAGCGCCCAACCGCTGTCACGCTCCTGGAACTCTTCCAAATTTTTCATTGTCGGCTTCATGATATTATCTTCGAACCACTTATTCAAATCGGTGTCTCTGTAGATTGCCACGTTGGAGGTTGTGAAATATTTATATTCAGTGCAGAGACGATCTCCTTTGACAATCTCGAATTCACCACTAAAAGCCGTATTTACTTTTATTGATTCATCTTTTTTCAGTGCATTCAAAATTCGCCTCCTGAAGATCGCTTTGCAGTCGGTTAAAAATGCCTTTGGGTCTTTATGTTTCAAATTGGATATGATACCGGTTCGGATACGAGAATCGAACGCCGATATAGAATCTTCCCAATGAACACGATTTGTGGCTGTTTCTCTTCTAGTTTTCAAGCCTGCTCCTTTCTTCATCTCAGACTTCAACTGATTGCGTAAAGTTGTTATATTGGCCAAAGATGCCAGCAGATTCTGTTTCTCTCCCATTGTAGAAGCATTTTTGATAGCTCTTTTAATTCTTTTGGTAGCTTTATAACACTCTTGAATTCCATCTTGAACTGTTTTTGCGTCATATTCGTGTGTTATAACACCAAGAATGGATGCAACATATTTTATTATAGCGGCAAACATTTTCAAAAACTGCAGAAGCAAGTTATCAGCATGAAGATTGCACGGTAACTGATCCAACGATGTGAAACCTTGCTATATATAACCATGAAATACTTCTGAGCAGGTAGGCTGTAAGCAGCAGCACCTAGTAGGAAAAATCTGTATCAGAGGTTATAAAAATGATATTTCATCTTCAACTAAGCATTATATCTCTACAATAGAAACAAATATTTTGATGTAAGCTAACCACTATTACAGATAGAAAGGTTCAGTTTTATTGGGGTTGATTTGTCCTGAAAGGAAGTGGAGGTCACTCTTTCAAGAAATACTTTTCTGAAGACATGTATTCGTCAGATACAATATATTCTATAGTATTCATTGGAATAGCAGAAAATATATTTTCTTGTGAAGATATTTACCATACAAAGACTATGAAAGCTGCTTAGAACGAGTTATGAACTGATCAAGGTTGATAGCGAATCGCAGTATCTGTTTACCAGCTGTTCTCGAAAAGAGTATACCATTTTGTTTTTGTTTGTCGATTCAGATACCCACACAATTTCTATAGCAAGCGACCACATTGAGTAAAATTTTTACAATAACCCGATCATTGCCTTTGTTGAATTAAACGCTATCATTTGTGTTTGATGGTTACACTGAATTCTGGGCTTTGATATTTTCAACATTTTTTGCTAGATGAGCATCTTCATCGGATCATCTGCGGCTGGAAACATGAAAAATTAGATTTGATTGAGTCGAGATAATATTTGCTGACGCTAAAAGCTTGTGTCCTGAATATAATCCTTCCTAACTTCCTTCGATCGATGATACGGTTTTACATTGTGATTTGCACTATCGAGAGATTGGTATGAAACTTCATTGGTCAATAGAAGCATATCAAGTATTGATTCAATTCGAAGAGTCCTTCATGTAAAAGGTATTGTAATACGATGGCTCTTCGTGATCTATAGAGTGATAAACATAAACAACATATTATGCATGCTTCTCTTCGAGCAGTAGTAAATCACCTATAGAGTTTTGCATTATTTATGAAACAGTAACTTCTTCAGATGGATAGGCATAAAATCGTTCAGGAATCAAAATTTTGCTTCTTTCATTGCCGGCGTCAATTTAGATTCTATGATTCGAAAATTTAGGAGCTTTAGCTAGGAACAGAAAATTGTGTTAATTTCCTGTTACATAGCGTCCCTCTTCGTGATATGAACCGTTGCAGCACTCAGACGGTTGGTTATTGTTTCGGGATTGGTGATACTGTGATGAGTCGTTGGGCGTAATGTGGTAATGCGTCGACAAAACAAATACCCATTGCTCAAGCATTGTCCTCACTCATTATATCAATGTGTTTGATACACGGATATTATCAAATTATTGTTTCAATCGGAGAGTGTGTTCTATTTCGTTAGTTAGAGTTAAGGTTCCTTGTTGATTTCCGTAGTTTATACTAATATTCTTCCTAAACCAAATAAATTTCATGCCATGCGTCAGCAGATACTGAAAAGGATATACCAAAACGGTTCTCGATCTATTCAACGTTATTCGATAGTTGAGTTCGCAAAAATGTGTACATTTTATTTACTTTTTGGAACGGTGAAATGCCTTTGCGCAAACTCAATACAGTTCTGAACGGTTCTGGACTTTTGCTGGAACAAACCTAATAGCTGAGTTGAAATTCAAACGTCAAAGCCACCCAGCAAAAGCTGAATGTTGAACTTTCGCAAAATAATTCGGTATTGAAATAAATGCAATTTCAATGAGATTCAAACAAATAGAAGATTACAAAGTTCCGACATGTATACAAAAAAAGAATAAGATACTTCATCATATTATGCCAAATGGGATTATCCTTAAATTTTATACCTTTGGATGATGATCACTAATGATTTTTTTTCTTCTGTAATACTGGTATGAAATACTTTCACATAATTCAATTAGTCATTCCAGATCAGGTTATGTCTGGGGGGCAAATACCAGTTCTAACCAATCACACACTTATAAAAAAGAAAACAAACGAAAGTTCCTGGGGGGCAGATGCCGCCGATTGGTTCATTTCGGTTTATTTGACATTTTTGACAAGTATCTGGAATGCCTAATTGAAGGATGCAATTACTGTTGAGGTTAGAGCATCGAATCAAAAGAGGTTAGAATAGATAATATGACATTCATCCATAATTGTTTATCGAAATAGTATGCAATAGTCAAAAAATATTCGTTTGCATTACGCGAGGTTCGTTGCGAGATATCTACAGAAACGGGAGAAGAGAATGGTATCAATTTCATTAGAATTGTATATATGTGGGAGTATGAATAATATTTTCCATGAGAATAAGATTTTAAATTTTTCATGTGGTGTCTTTGGCATAGGTAATTATGATAACAGTAAAACAATAGCAAAAATTTGAAATGGATATCCATATGAGTAAGTCTGAATCAAACTGAAATAGCTTATAAAGCCTGCTTTGGCATCTCCGCATAATTATGATTGTTGATACCAACGTTCAATTAATCTTATCAGAATGATATCGAAACTTCTAACGGAATTTTCTTGATGGGGGGGGGGGGTTCTATTATCAGTAATTTTTTTCCAGAAACCTTGCTTCCCTATACTTTCTTTCTGTTTCTACAGTTTTTTTTTCTGTCATTCGTCCAAGAGTTTATATTCAAATAAAACACCTGTTGAGGGTTGATAGACGTTGATCCATAAGAAGTTCACTTCACCCAATAATTTCTCTATTACACATGGAATTAAAGCCTAAACTTGATATTTTCCTCAGAACCTATCAGTAATATTCTAGTGCCTTTTAAAATCAATATTCATATCTATCGTGTTTCTATTCTCTTCCATGGTTTATCCATAATTTTATTTAGCTATTGACTTTATCATTCGGTATATTTTTATTCATTATCTTCCCACATCACTTTAATTTTTCTCAACGAAATCACATGCATATTCGAGGTCATCACAACATATTTTCGTAATTTCGCTCAGTAATACTACTGTGAGTATTCGCACTTCGGCACGCAAAATAATCAGCTAACCCTTGTTCGCACAAGGCTCTGCCTTCTGGGTGCACTGGTGAGGGTGTTTGCTAAAAGTAAAATATAAAAACTATTTCCAAGCAGTCTATTTTTTCATGATTCATTCTCCACTATAACTTTTCTCGAGCAGTCATTGAGTAATATCAGCTGGTACACTGAACTGGAAAATAACGAGGTAATCTACAAAATGATATGCATTTGCATATCAAAATAAAGATTGACCTCGCTGTAAAATCTACAATACCTTTAGTGAAGCAGAATATCCGTTGTAAGCTTTAGATGGAATAACAGTAGTAAAAATGCTGGAATCCACAAGATGATCAGTTTTTCAAGTGAGCTTACTTGTATATCAAAGATGGAAATTGAACTCCCAATAAAATATGTGAAATATTCATCGAAAATAACTATTAGTTAGATTGAGACTCTAGGAATGAAAAAAAAAAATGAAATATTCCACATATGAACTTCAAATAAGCATAACTCTTCTAACAACGTTGGGAGCTGAAGCTAGGGCAAATCTATGATATCATTAATGAAGCGAAATTGTGGTAAGGTGATATTGTATGAACCCTAGGCGCAGTAGAGGCATAGGATTTCACAAGACAAATTATAGAATCGGTGAACTATATGCACTGATATTCAATTGCCACCGTCTCTTTTTCAATTCAATAATCAGGAACGCAAAGAAGTAAGTAATGTAACGGATTTACATCCAACTATCCATTTATTTTTATCCTCAAAGTACTTGGATGTGACTCCAAAAATTTAGGAAAAAAATGTCCCATAAATCTCACAAATGACTCCGGAAACGATGATATAATCGCGCCCCAGATAAATAGTCATATAAAATAGACCGCTATTAAACGAAAATATGCCAAATGAAGGTATATCCAACCAGTATCAACTATTTCTCATCAAACAGTGGAATGAGAATATTCATGAAACAGTTTAGTTAATGAATAATAATGGACCTCAATTGTAGTTGATCACTATATAATCTACACTGAACGAATTCAGAGAAAATCGAACCGAATCTGCAAGTGGAACTTTTTGAATCACCTTGTATTAGAAAACGTATTATATTCACAATTATTCGAAAATATGCTTGTTTTCAACCTACAGGTTGGAAAGAGTCCAATTGTTCACTCAGAAGAAGACGAGGTGGGAAATAACTTTCATGGTGTCTTCTGAAACTTACCAACCTCCGTCTTTCATTCAAAACGTCATCCTACTAATCGAAATTAACGAAATGTTTATACCCCCGCTAACGTGTACACACCAATGTATTCATACGTAACAAGCTAACTCTGACACGATATTACAGCTACCAGTATCTATTTCAGTACCGAACATACAAAAAAAATGAAGGTACCCACATTTTCCATGAAAACACAAATTATCTTCAATAACTGAAGCCTTCCTCAAATCTCAAAAATAAAGGGCTACCACTTCATCAGCTATTTTCTAGGTATAACATCTATTGCAGTCCCACTCATCAAGCCAATACATGTTTGATGTTCAAAATACAGCCGATATTCAGCGAGTAATCAATACATTGCCTATTTGCAGCAATCCTCATGGCACAACTGTGATTGGTGAAATATCATTGGTATGCCAAACGCATTCATCTTAACGAAATCAAAATGTATATATTATGTATATAATTTCTACTTTTTCATAAGTAATTGATATTTACCAATAAAATTGATGGTGATATTTGTAGGGAGCTGTAATTCGCCAATTTGCAATGCCCACTTAAACACAAATATATTGAAATAAATATTGAATTCCTGTTCACTTCATGAAAGCATTTCAAATGATTGTTGGTAAAATAGTAAACAAATATTGAGAAATTTTCCATCTCGAGAAATAGCTTACCTCAACCTTCATTCAACCTCGGTAAGCAAAATTTTCCTCTCGAAAGCAATGTTTCACGTTTCTCGTCGGTATGTAATATACTATTGTTCAACCATTATTGCTTGAAGCGTCCTGTTGAAAATAAAAGTTTCACTCATTAACCAATTACATGGCCTAAACTTATATCTGATGTGATGGAGATATTTGTCTGAATGTTTAATATAAAAGAACAAATAATGAAATGGAAACTATAGAAACATTAATCTCTCAAAGTTTTTATCATAGATAGTATTGGTTTTATTTCACTAGAAAATCATCTAGTATTGCTTGTGAAAGAATACTAGTCCTCATCAAAAGTTTAATCAAGACAAAAATATCCAGCACAGCAGCAACTCCGGAAAAATAGAAACGATGTTTGATTGGACCAATTTCTTTTACCTATTCAAAACAGCTTCAAGGACTGATGCGTGGTTAGTCATACTGATCATTAATTGGGAGTGAAAATATTGACCATCATTCTGAAAACTACTGAGGATCGAATTAACTCCCATACTAGTTTATGCTTGAAATTTCACCAGTTGAGATTGATACCGTTAGTATTTTTGAAGAAACATGAATTTCCAGCCTAGTAATTGCTAACTTACCACTGTTTTCGTATTAGGACCAGAACTGAGTGTGGTAGAGATGGAATCTTTTTCAGGTGTCTATTTACACTAATGTCACTAATCAGAAATATCGATTAGATAAAGGTTCAAAACTTCGTGATACGCGAATTGATAGCCAGCTTGCAGCATTTCTGATCAGTAGATTTTCATAAAAGGAAAATGTTCAATACTTTTTTTATTACTGTCTGAGTTAGACTTTACAGATGAAACAATTAATTCTATTGATGATCATGTTACGAATTTATTTTTGTAAATACAGTGTCACACTTAAGATGAAAAATTAATATAGAATTTCACTATCCGAATGAATATCAATGTGAATATTTGCAAAGATGTATAGGATTATGAATTATTCAAGAAACTTGACTAAAATCTAACTCCCAAACTCGATCCACTACAAATTTACAAGTGGGATCAATTCTTGCTTTGAGTTATATATATCATAAAAGTATTGGAGAAAGTGGTTTTAAATAATATTTCAACTCCATCTACCGAGTTCAATAATACAATATAATTCGTCAATTTTTTTTGGGGATATAGTGTACATATGTCTTTATAAGTGAAATATTTCAATGCCTGATACTGTTGAATTAAGAGTGTGTCAAATTATTACTTATCATGGCTTACTAATCATCAAATTGAAAATACATATTTTGTGTGTATACCAAATTATTGAAAATGAAATGAATTCGAATTTTGTCGTAAACCTTGGTATATGGAGTTGATATAATATCCCAAACAATATAATAATATATTTACAACTATTATTCCGAAGAGTTTATCTGTTGGTTCATTGTATTTGAATTTCGATGTTTCATCAACATCTCAGTTTGCATTTTCATGAACGTTCCTGCTTTTTCTGGGTGCTAGCATCTATCTATCATATGCCACCTATTCATCATCATCATATTCAAGCCTCCCAGGTACGCATATTGATCATTTTCTATTCATTCTTTTGTAAATGATCCTACTCAAATTTGAACGTTCGCTAATGACTTGAAGATATTCAAAACGGTGCTGAATATCTATGATAGTAGGGGGTTTATGCCAATCCTGGACCTCCCCCCACCACTGACCTTGACCTTGGGGGTGACCTTGAATGTAAACGTTCTTGATATTCAACCTTGATGAATGATGACCTTGAGCTGCCTTCAATTGACATGGTCCTCCCCCACCACTGACCTTAACCTTGGGGGTGGCCTTGAACGAAAACATCCTCCATTTTCGACCTCGATGAATAATGACCTTGATCTGCCTTCAGGTGCTACTTCTACAAGCAATGAGATGCAAGGCTCGAGACTTCTTTCGATCAGAATTGGCTATCCTGAGGAAGAAAAATCTTGACAAAGTGAGTTTCGAAAGAATAACATCAAATGCTTATTGCCCTGAATATGTTCGAGGTCAAATTCACACGGTTTATGAATTGAGGGAGAGGAATATCATTCAATGTGGTTGAGTGTGAATGCTATCAGTTTTGGGATTTTCTGTTATAGTTGCTTTGAGATTCCAATTGTATGCGACTCCCTTTCCTCCCAAGTCCCTTTCCTTCAGCGACTGGTATACAAGCAGAACAACGAGCAGTGTAGTTCTCAGTTCATATCATTCGAAGTATTAAGACAACCCTCATCAAATAGCCATAACTGATCACAGTGCCCCAAGTGAAATACAACGCTATTCAGGTGAAAATATTTTATAACTTTCTACCATAAATTCTTTATATTCAAAATATGGATAAGCTGAAATTCGATTTCGAAAAAATTAATTCTGCAATTCAGAACTTTGAAGTAATGGAACAAAAGCCCATTACATCTCTAACGGTTGGTAAAGGTTACAAAATCGAAAAAATGTCCATGCTTTCTACAAGATATGGTAAATCTATTCAGGTTGTTTTAATAGAAGATTACGATACTGCTAGGTTCAAATGTTGGCTTCCAAAACGAGTCACAGAGCAATTCACAGATTATCTGATTTGGAGCATAAATGAATCTAAGGCTAAAGTGACTGTTACATACCTAGAGCAGAGTCTCCAAGAATTTTCTGGTGCGAAAACCCGATCGTTAGTTGAGTTCAATGTCATAGAGTAAAACTTCTGCTCATTCCAATACAGTTTGAATATATGAATTTATGGTAGAATATAAAATATTTATCCGTCTCTCAACTATAAATATGAAGTGAGTAGCATATTTTACATGGAAGTGAATTCGACTCACGACCCTCATCAATTTTCAGAACTTCCATTCCGGAATGTGGATGCAATACTCCAGTGAGTGGTGGACGGAGGCTGTAGATATGGAATCTGCAATCCGGAGAATATCTTGTGAATTGAGTGATTTGAGTTGGAATGCGCTTCATTCGGCTAATTACGATATGGACATTTGCTTCGATCCGGAGGAAGTGCAGCGTGTCATGGATCTCAGCGATAGATATGACTTTGGTGTGGGGTTATGTAACAAATACTCTTATGGTGCTATCAGTTTGGGTGAATACTGCAAGCAGATGATTGAAGCCAAATTGGATGATTTTTTATCGGCGCTCATTCCATATCTACCAAATGATATAATCGAGAAACATCAACGTAGAAGAAAAAATATCAGCTCGGATGGAGGAGAAAAGAGTACGGAGGGTGATAAAAAGAGAATATATTTTTCGTTAATGAAAAACTGTATTGAGAATATATTTTTTTATTTCCAACGCATCCTTACATTCATTATATGAAGAATAGCATACATGCCATTCAAAAATTATCATAGTCCAGTATGAACAGAACCATTTAGTGCACTATAGCTCAAGTAGGCATCGTGAAGAATGAGAGCATATACTTTCGTGTTGGCAGGAAACTTCGTTTTGCGGGTTTCGAACTCGATTTTGATGTCAACTGTTGAATACTTCATGGCATCCGGTTGATGAGAACAATCGATTACAAACAATGGATTCTTCCGGAAACTTCCAATATCCATCATCGGTTCACTGGT
This sequence comes from Zygogramma bicolorata, assembly GCA_032362365.1. Taxonomy (NCBI): domain Eukaryota; kingdom Metazoa; phylum Arthropoda; class Insecta; order Coleoptera; family Chrysomelidae; genus Zygogramma; species Zygogramma bicolorata. Next base: position 248,115 of record JAVJAQ010003623.1, read on the forward strand.
GGGTTTATTGTAGTAGCTACATTGAAAATTCTCATAAGCGTAATAGGCTGAAGAATCCAGTTTTTTATCGAAATCTAGATTCCATCGTTCATATGGGAATACCTCAGAGTTCAAGTAGAGACGAATATTATTTATGTTAGCATGCATAAATTTTGTCACATCTTTCGCAATATTTTCAGAGTTATCTGTGTCTTGGAACCCGATAATAATGAATCGTGGCCTTTCGAGGCTATTAGTAGTTTTTACAGCCCATATATCTGAGGCTGTATCACGGAGTGAAGGTAATTCATAAAGATCCCACATGCGATAAGCCATCTTAACTTTGGTATTACTATTCTTATTGATCCGGTTCAAAAGCTTAAGTTTTTGCCGATCTTCTGGTACAATATGCCTTATTCTCCATTCTATTTTCGTTATTTCTAGTTCAGCGTCAACTTCTCCAATGAATGAATTCTTGAAGGATCGAGCTATGATCAAGATGAGTTCCTGTTTAACATTCAAAATACCTTTGTTGTAATCTTCGGCGAAACCCATGAGGTATTTCAATGGAAGTTTTCCACTGAAAACATGACTCGCAGTATCCAGTATATCTTGCTGATTCTGGCTCAGCCCCCAACCAATTGGCAGTAAAGAATTCTCATGAGATTTTCCGAAGGACACCATAGTTTTCAGCGCAGTAGTTATTTCTGGCTTTCTCACAACTGCAACTTGTTCACCGCCCATTTCATAGCGAATTTCATCGAATAAGAAAGCAAGAGCATTATTGGATAGATAACACCGCTTGTTAGCTTCTGAAGGTGTGAATTTCGCCTCGATATAAATGTAACTCTCTGCGATATTATTCAAAGTTATGGAATGTGATCTAAGAATGAATAAAGCAAAATAACTTTTATAATGAAACTATATTCTGATTGAGAAAAATATCAGACATACATGACATTACCACAACAAAACCAAGGCTAACCAAAAATAACACATCACTGAATATACTAGGTGTAACATATAACTATTCCAACTCATCATCGTGGGACGAAGCTCATTTCTCAATACTCCCACTCTTCGTCAACCGATGACTGAAGATGCATTGAAAGCAATGATCTGTTGTGAAGAAATTTCGAAGTTGGCAAAGCTTTCGTAAAAATGTCAGCCAACTGGTTTTCTGACGAAACATGATATAAACTCAGGGTCTCATCCAAAACCCGTTCTCGAATAAAATGATATTTTATATCGATGTGTTTTGTGCGACGATGACTTTCCGAACTTTTACAGATTTGTATCGCACTTTGGTTGTCTACCATCAGTTTAACCGGTCCATCCACAGTAATATCGAGTTCTGCTAAAAAATGTCTTATCCAGGTGATCTCTTGGGCTGCGTCTGAGGCCGCCACATATTCCGCCTCAGCAGTTGATCTTGAAACACATTTCTGTTTGTAAGATGCCCAAGTTACAGGACCACCAGCCATGATCATTGTATAACCAGTTACAGATCGGCGAGTGTCGACATCGTTAGCAAAATCAGCATCCGAATAAGCTATCGGTGCTATTTCGTTTCCAAAGTAGCATATTTGAAGATTCTGAGTCCCCTTCAAATATCTGAAAATTCTTTTAACTGCAGACCAGTGTTCTCTACCAGGATCATCAAGAAAGCGGCTCACTTGACTAACAGCGAACAAGATATCAGGTCGAGAAACAATTGCAGCAAACATCAGAGAGCCAACTGCCTCCCGATATGGAACTCCATTCATATCGTCAGTTTCCTTATCTTCTGAGGATTGCCGTTTATGCAATATAGTGTTAGGAGCCATGGGTACTTTGACGGGATTGCAGTTTTCCATATTGAATTTATTCAAAATGCGAGAAATGTATCCTGCTTGATGAATGAACATCGTTTTCTCGCCTCTGTTTCTCTGTATTTCCAATCCTACATATTGACGTGGATCACAAACGGTGCATGTGAATTTGGCATCAATTTCTTTCAGGAATGCATCAATTACACTATGGATTCTACCCATAATCAATCCATCATCTACGAATAGTGCAAGAAACAGCTCTTCTGCTTGATATTTTATTTTGAAAACACTTTTATCGGCTGAAAGTTGTTTATAGTCATAAGCCGAAAGGAAATTGATGAATGTTTTATTCCAGCAGTAGGGCGATTGTTTTAAACCATATATGGATTTATTCAACTTGCAAACCAAAGAAGAATCCTCAACTTCAAATCCTTGAGGCTGGTCCATATAAATCTCTTCCTCCAGAATACCATTCAGGAATGCAGTCTTCACGTCGAATTGCTGAATTTCGAGGTCTTGGATTGTAGCTATTGCAAGTAGTATACGTATCGAGTCATATCGCACAACTGGTGCGAATGTTTCCGAGTAATCGACACCTTTTTTCTGGGAATATCCTTTTGCACAAAGACGTGCTTTGAAACGATCGATGGAGCCATCAGGTTTCCTCTTCAACTTGTACACCCATTTACATTTGATTGCCTTGCGATTGACTGGAAGAGGTGTCAAGTTCCAAGTTTGATTATTTTCCAGTGACGATATTTCATCTTCCATAGCAATCTTCCAAGATTCTGCATGATCACTGGCCAGAGCTTCCTCGAAATTGAGAGGTTCCCCAATAACTGCTGCACAAGCAACTTCACATTCGTAACCGAAACGCTCAGGTCTTCGAATACTATTTCTGTCTCGTAACTGACATTTTGAATTACCCTGTGTATCATTTCCATTGCAGGTTTCATTCTCCAATAGGCTTTCGTCTGGAGTTTGACTTTCTGTGTCAACAGTTTGACATGCTATTTCATCTGACAGTCTTCCGAAAATTGCATAACTTTTTAGAAAAGGAGTCGTAGTTTTCACTGAATTTTCATCAAAACTCAAATCTCTTGAGACAACAACCTTCTCCGTGATGGGATCATAAAGTCTGTAATTCGAGCTCTCTCCCTCATATCCTACCAGAAACATCTTTTTGGACTTGCTTTGGAATTTAGTACGAAACTGTTTTGGGGTATGTACATAAGCCGTAGCACCAAATTTTCGCAAATAGTTGAGATTGATTGATTTACCAGACCATTTTTCATACGGTGGTGATTGATCTTGTGGAAACGGTATACGATTCAAAACATGAACTGATGTGTTGACAGCCTCCGCCCATAGATTTTCTGGTAAATCAGAGTTGAGTAGCATTGTACGTGCTGATTCAACCACAGATCTCAAATCTCTCTCAATTCTTCCGTTTTGCTCCGGAGTATAAGGAGAACTCCTTTCATGAACTATGCCATTTTTTCTAAAATGGCTGGTGAACTCATGATTGATATATTCAGTCCCATTGTCAGAACGAAAAACTTTGATATCATTTCCTGTTTGTCTTTTCGTGAATTTTTCGAAATCGAGGTATTTTTGGAAAACATCACATTTGTTCTTGATGAAGTAAACTTTCCGGAAACATGTGAAATCATCTTTGAAAATTACAAAATAGTTGGCACCCCCTAGTGATGAGGTCGACATTTTCCCGCAGATATCGGAATGTATGAATTCACCAGGCGCTTTTGCTCTTCTTGGGTTCACACTGAAAGATTTCCTATGAGATTTTCCATACTGACATGCTTCACAAAATGGAGAACTCGACGTTGCTGGAACATTTATATGACCATATTTGCCCATTTCCTTCACTTTTTGGAAATTAACATGCCCCAAGCGTTCATGCCAAAGCATAAGTTGGTCATCAATGGCAATGTTTGCTTGTTCGGCCAGCTCGACTTTGAAAGCCATTCTATAGCACTGATTATCCTGCTTGTAACCCTGTGCTAAAAGTTTTTCTCCTCTGACCTCAATTTTATTTTGTTTGAACAGAACTTGAAGTCCTTTGCTAGTTGTAGCTCCCACTGAAAACAAATTCTTCTTCATTTGTGGAACATATAGAACATCCTCGAGATTTCTTGACTCCCACTGCCCACAAACGAATGCTTGAATTGCAATGTGTCCTATTCCTTCAGCATAAACCAGCGTATTATCACCAATCTGTATAGCGATTTTTGCGGCTAGTGGTGAGTATTCTTCGAACCATTCTCTATGGAAGGTGATATGTTTAGACGCGGCACTGTCTGCTAACCATATATCTTCAGCATTTTTTGCGTATATATTTTTGGTCTCAGCACTAAGTGCTTGATTTTTAGAGCCAGAACAATTATTTTTCTTCTGAACAAGTTGCTGTCTATATCTGCACTGGCTTTTAGTATGACCCTTCCTATGACAAAAGAAGCATTCAACAGCCTTTTTCTTGAATGTAGAACAATTATCGTTAGTTTTGAGGGCTGTTTTCGACTTCGATATTTGTAGAGCTGCGAAGGCTGCATTAGTTTCTTCCATATCACTCAGTCGGAGTTCTTCTTTCAATAATCTAGCTGCAAGATTATCGTAGGTTTGTCTAGCTTCCTCGCATGAATCCCATGCTGTTATGAAGGAATTGAATTTACTTGGAAGACTACCCAATACTTTGGCAATCCTATCAGTATCACTAACTTTCTCGCCAACATCGTTTAGAGCTTGGGTCATTGACTCAATTGTGCTCAAATGTTTTGCAATGTTATCATTATCATTCATTTTATAGTTGAAGAATTGCTGCTTGAGCATAACTTTGTTGACGGCTGATCTTTGCTCATGAATTATTTTCAGACGTTTCCACATGCCGTGTGCCGACTCACAAGTCATGACTGTCTGAAGCTGATCAAACTCCATTGAAGTGGAAATGATCAACATAGCTCTTGCGTTCATTTCTTCCCAGCTTCTCTTCTCTTCTGCCTTGGCTGAATTTCCGGGTTTTGTCTTATTTCCGTCTATGAGTTCCTTGACGCCTTCTGCTCTGAATATAATTTCCATTTGGTATTTCCATAATGAAAAATTTTTTCCATCAAACTTTTGAATGGAGTATGACTTCTTGTCCATCTCAACTTTGCTATCACGATTTCAGAAACGACTTTAGTGATGCAAAAACGATGTAACTCGAAACTTTTTATGGAGCTGCCAAATACCTTATATCTTAGATTCACTGACGGACTGGGCCCATAACCTATTCAAAGTTATGGAATGTGATCTAAGAATGAATAAAGCAAAATAACTTTTATAATGAAACTATATTCTGATTGAGAAAAATATCAGACATACATGACATTACCACAACAAAACCAAGGCTAACCAAAAATAACACATCACTGAATATACTAGGTGTAACATATAACTATTCCAACTCATCATCGTGGGACGAAGCTCATTTCTCAATAGATATCAAGTATCAGATCTTGAAAGTTGATTGGAATTCTAATTTCATCCGAGTTCTTATAATATGGGGATCCATACGGTTTATATGTATGCTCATGTAAACTAATCAGAGAATGGTCAAAGACGGGCTCCTCAAAAACTTCCAACTTATCACTTGTGATGAAAGCTGCCATGTTGATTTTTTTTTCTATATTCGACTTTCAAACCGATTGATTTCAAGTTCGAGTTCAAAGTTCAGACTACTGGAGCTGATACTATATCTTGACAGTTAAGCGGGCTCACGTGAACTGAGCTGATTTGATGATTTTTTCTCCTTTATATCAGCCTCATTCACTAATTTTCCTTTTACACATCGTCTAGGTTTCAATAGGAGAACGTTATAACAGAATCCCATCTTGGAGAATGGAAAAATAGCCTTCAATGTTACAGTTTCTTCAATTCTAATTTTACAATTATTCTTTCACCATTAAAATCAATCAGATGACCGCGATCGTCCAAAATGCGCAAAGTAATGTTGTCGAGATACTGACGACCTTCAGGCTTGATCGGCATATAAATTATATTTCGTGGTTCCTTCGTGAGTTTGTATCCTGGTTCGACATCAATATCGAACTCGAAGAGACTGTGGGCTCCTTCACCATTCAAATACGCTCCAGAGGTGATATTGCAATCAACACGAATTATTCTCACGTTATTGATATTCACCGGCAACGTTGATTCGTGAGTCTCATCGCTCCCATACACTCTGGACTCAAAACCCAGTAGCTGGGCAATAGAGTTCTCATGTAACAGATTGATATTATATTTTGATCATCATTCATTTTACAATAACAGCAAAATATTTTGCGGGATATCGGTCCATCATTCACATCAGCCGAACTACCAGCATCTTTGTAATGTTCCTGGCAATACTGATACTTCAAGACATCAACATCGTTTTGGAGGTGTGGCGGCAGTTTATCCCACACCGATGCAATTTCGTTAGCAGCACATCCAATCAACACTTCTTTAGGCATGTCTGAGAGTTGCTGTGCACTCATTTTCTTCAAGCTGCGTAGCCTAGAATATGCGATGAGTGAATGGCCCATCCTCTTGATGCTTTCTCTATCCTGTGTCGGAGTTATATCCATATTGGCTTCCCGTATAGAAACTGCAGGCATAAATGACCACATCAAACTGTATTGAATTGTTGGTGTCGCTTGTTGTTATAGAAAATTTTACGAGCAGGCTTCTGACCACTATGAAAATAACTGATTAATTCCCTGGGGGGAGGTAAGTCACCAAAGCTGTCATAGTATGTTACCGTTCCTCCAATTTTTTTATATGCCACCCAGTGAGTTCCTTGACCTCGACGACTATCCAAATTAACTATAGCGGATTCACATTGGCGCGGTCCTGAAACTGAAAGGCTGTCACGCATAAATACACCCCGAAATTTTTGTATTTTTTACGTAAAACATCTCGAACCTTTCTCACTATGCCCGAACCGAAAGCTACTATCTTTCCGTTATTCTGTGCTTTTTTTTTTTGATTCTCTTGATAACTCGTTTCTTCACCTGTTTACATGCTTGAGACGATTCGCACCCCATACCAAATCGGCGTTTCCCCTTCATGATATTTGTAACCAACCAGGCAGAAGCTCTCTCACCAACAGTAGAGTTTTTATCTGTATATCTACCCCAAGCAGCGTCTTCGAGCTTTTTGTCTGCCTTGTGTCTACTTTCAAGGTTGTCCAAATTTAGTGAGTAAGCAATATCATGTTCCTTGCATGCAATATCGAGCTTATTTATTCCAGGATTTCCCCGTTCCAACCTCTTGTGTAATCTTGTTCCAGGACCGCAATACTGATATCCACCAGGCAGATGTAACTCAAAGGGTAAATTATTGATTAAAGAATTGACCAATCCTTTGCCAGTTTTTTTGACTCGTTTAATTTCAGATCCGCACCGATTGATTTTCGTCATTTAAATAAAAGATACATTTCATGATTGCTCTCATATAGTCTCCAGCTGTCTCACAATGCATATTGTAAAACAGAAACAAGAGTTTCTTATCGATAATTTCGATGATGAAGCAACTGGTAAATTCAAAGTTGAACGACGTCATGGGTCTCTCCTCCCGCTATCGATTAGATGTCTTATTATTGGACCATCGAACTGCGGAAAAACAAATGTAATGATTTCCTTGCTAACTCATCCGCTGGGTTTGAGATTTGAGAATGTTTACCTCTATTCCAAATCTCTGTATCAACCCAAATATGAGTATTTGCGTGAAGTGTTGACACCTATCGAGGGGTTGGGATTTTATACTTTTCCGTTTTCCGTCTGATGCCAAACCTGATTCCGTATTCATATTCGATGATGTTATGTGTGAAAAGCAAGATGTCATCAGATCATATTTCAGCATGGGTCGGCATAAAAATGTTGACTGTTTCTATCTGGCTCAGACTTATTCTCGAGTCCCGAAGCAATTAGTCAGGGATAATTCAGATTTCATTGTGATGTTCAGACAGGATGATATGAATATCAACCACATTTTCTCTGATCATGACATTCAAGCAATTTCGAGATATGTGTGCGAAATGTTGGAATGATAAATTTGGATTTCTAGTTATCGATAAAGATCGAGAACTACAAGGAGGTCGCTATCGAAAGGGATTTGACAATTTCATATATCTCTAATGTTTATCAAGTATTTGGCTCAATCAGAAGTTGAAAATTATCAAAGACACGTCAAAGCACTAACGCCATGTCTCTAAAAAGCAATGATGATATTGATCTGAAGAGGAGGTTGATTGAGGCAACGGATTCGGTTCGAAAAAAATTCAATTACATCAAGAGCAGCCGCATTGGCAATCAAGCGGCACTGACAAGAATATATGAACCAATCGTGGAGCCGTTGCGAAAAATATCTGAAAATACATCTAAATTGAGTCCTTCAACAATACTGAGCCATCCAAAGAAGACCAAACTTATGGAGAGTAGCACCCCACTACCAAAATTGAATTTCTCAGATATTGATGATGGAGCTGCTCAATTTGGGGCTGAGGAAACAACCATAATGGATACACCGTCATCTTCAATGGTAAATTCGGATTTAGATAAGACAGCAGTTGGCGGCGCTGAAGTAAACAATCACATTGAAAAACTGCTCAAAGGAAATTCTGCATATGATACGACATATGGTGTTCGTTTAGATCCTTCTACAGAGAAACTAAAGATGGGAGAAGCCAATGTGGAGTTTATTGGAGAGAAAATTGTGTTCAAAGAGCGTGGTAAAACTGTTGGCACATACCAGGGCACGTCTAAACTATATAAATTAATATTCATGAAAGTAGCTCCTAGAAATATTTCTGCAACTGAACTGAATGCGTATGGTGATATACTAAGAATTACAAAAGCAGCGTATAGAAACTATGATGAAGAACAAGGTTCGGTGTATAATAAATGGAAGAAATATCGCAGGATAATCAAACCACTGTTAGCAAGTGGGAGTGCGCTGGAAAATTCCGTCAGAGAAGGCGACGGGTTAATGAAAATTCCTTCCCAAAAGGTATATGAGGGAAATAAGCCTTATAGTTATATCTACTGGAATAGATTAGAGGAATTAATCGATCGACTTCGACTTCTCTGGAGTTCAAAAATGGCTGGCCATACAGGGCATGATAATGGAATAATAGCCATAATTGAGGAATTGCGCGAAGAGGGCATCATCTACTAACCACGGGATATATTTCTATTGAACTTGTGGAATTCAATCATTCATCTATTGATATTCTAATAATGAATACCACAATTGATAAATTTGGCCGTAGACGCGGTAGTGTGAAGGCGGTTATTGGAAAACCAGGGGTTGGATTCGTATTTACACCGGAAGGGGATTATAATATTCAGAACAGACGCCTGCGGAATGTTGGTGAACCTTCCGACATCAAAGATTGTGTCACTAAGGGCTGCATTGACGATCACATCAAAGAAACTAAGGAATTAACTCTTGCAGCCGTACAGGAATCGATATCTTCTGTAATCCGTGATGCAAGGGCATATTTTGATTCCAAAATAACAGAGCTCAGATTCGTTATTGGCAAGAAGTCTGATACTCAAACTGAACGAATTTCCAAATTGGAGCAGTCAATTAGTACTTTAGAAGGGCGAATTACTAAAGTGGAGCATTCTACAGCTAAACCACCACCTAAACACTGGAGAACTGGACAGCTAGCTCTATCACCTGCATGGGAACCTACTCGTGTTATAGAAAGTTAAAATGAGTGCAGCTGAAAGGCAAGTTGTTAAAGAGTTACATGGATCTGCTCGACGTAATTTTTCCCAGAGGAAGACAATAATAAAAGGATTTTCGGATTTGTGGCAAATAGATCTAATGGAAATGCAGCCATACGCTAGAAAAAATAGAGGTTATAGGTACGTCCTTGTTGTGATAAACTGTTATTCAAAATTTGTATGGACTGTAATGAAGTTATTTTCAGTAAAAAGGTTTGTAAATAAAGTCCACTGACCTGGCTAATATATGTTGTATATAGATTCCGTTTCAGCACTTGGGTTTATTCGATATGGTATATGATAGCCTGCTAGAAGTTATTATTGATTTATTTTTCATATTATCCGTGAACATTTTGATTACTCATTTCATTTTATTCCGTTTGGCTTATTATTTAGTATCATAGAATTATTTTCTGCTCATTGTTGTTTATTCCTGTATCTGATATGTATTTTCTTTTATGCGTTTGGGGTTGGCCTATTTTCCATATTGAGTAAGGTTTGATTATTCCACCTATCTGAAATGAATGATGTACTGCATAGAATCTTGAGATAATAGGTAGGAAAGATTCAGAAATGTGTTCTCATAATTTGTTGAGAAGTGAAATGTTTCAAAGAATTCGAAAATATTATATCCGAGTAAAATATGCATCATTTCGGGTATCTTATCAGCCTAGTTTGCTACCGTTAATATAAAAACACATTCTTTACCGAGTTTTTCAATTTACCTTATATTGAAAAACATTTGAAACTGGCCAAACCGACGGTAGTTTTTATGAAATTCCTCAGTGCTCTCTGTCATTTGAATTCCACTACTTTTCAGATTTTCGGCGGGTATAAATATCCGACTCTGAGGACTACCGGGATTCATTCATTCATGAAGATTCACTCGTGAAGATTCATTCGTGAATATTCAGTCTTGCAGATAGTTACTTGTGTTCCTAGTTGCTCCGAAATTTGTTTACCGACCGTTTTATTCAACAAACCGACCGAAATACCGAAATTCATTTTGAGGTTAGATCCGGACAGTCTGACATTTGATTTGGTATTTAAAATAATTAGTTCTGATTGCGTTCTTGCCAGTTCGACCGTCTGTCGTATCTGAGTGCCATTTAGAACCAATCATTTTTGTGTGATTCAAGAAATTCGTTTTAATCTTCATTTGGTTGTGTTCCTGCCAGTTCAGCCTTCTGCTGTATCTGAGTGCCATTCAGAACCAATCAATAATTTTGTGTCATTCAAGAAATCCGTTTTAAATTTCCATTTGGTTGTGTCCTTGCCAGTTCAGCCTTCTGCTGTATCTGAGTGCCAATTAAAAACAATCATTTTTGTGGAATTCAGAAAATTCGTTTTATTTTACATTTGGTTGTGTTCTTGCCAGTTCAGCCTTCCGCTGTATCTGAGTGCCAATTAGAACCAATCATTTTGTTTTATCTTTATTTTGGGATCTTGCCAGTTCAGCCTTCTGCTGTTTCTGAGTGCCATTTAGAACCAGGTTTAGTTTACCGTTATTTCAAAATATAAAATTTCATTCCCGATTATCATAGGTACCGCACCGAAACATTTCACCTGCCAACATTTTATAGTTTTCCATCATAAAGTATCGACTCACCGTTTACCGACCAAATTCCGATTTCAGTGACCCTGTGCAGGTCAAACGCAGAGTTTGTATACCGTTTATCATTGTTGCCAACCCCGTTTTCATAAGACAGTTCGTTGTTTCATCTTTCGTTTATTGAATTGAATAAACTCGTATTTCTGAACATCGTTGGTCGTTATTTTCTCCAACCTATTTTCAGGAAACAAATCAGTGAAATAAAAGTGTGTCGAGAGGTAGAAACGAAATACCTCTCAAGTGAGTACAAAGGTATCTCAAGAAAGTAGAAACGAAATACTTTCGAGAACTTTCATATAGCAAACGGTATTCAGATGCAAATTGGTGTAATTAAAGCCTACATCAATCAGTTCTCTGCCGTTGTCACAATTATCTGACCTCTGGATACCTCCATCTGATTGCTATCCGGGAATTTGGAGCATACCAAGTAAAAAAACTGGCGCTCGAGGCATTGATTCACAAAAAGATTTGTAAATCTATCCGTAAGCGTCACTTGTGCGGGTTTGGACCCAAGAAAACCCGTCACAAAATGGCGCCCAAGCAGGGACGTTGTTAATTGTTTGACACATCTCTGGGACGACCGTTCCGACACACTGATTTGTTTCCAGGTGGAGAAAATACAAAGGGATTTTTGTCAATTGGTTGACATCTCCCTGGGAAATTTCACCGAAAGCCGTAGCCAACACTAACTTCACATCCATTGTCCGAAGCAGATCCGCTATCTGTCACTCGAACCGAAATTTCAGTTGAAATTTTGAACGATTCCAACAAATCATAAACTTCAACTGAGTTGATACTGAAATCGAGAACAATACCTGTTGCCGGAAATAAGTTTATAATTCTTGGAATTTTTCCCCAACCGCAGTATCGCGCTTTATTTCTCAAAGTGCTGTGAGACGCACTCATATCCTTGTTCCCTGTCAATGTTTTGTTTTGGAGGTTAGGATTCATTCAACTTGAAAGAAATATCAGTTTTGATATTTTTCAATGCGAATTCGACACCTCTGTGAACAGTTTTAAGATTTCAGTTGATTATATCCTGAAAATGGATTCGATAAATGAAAATCAACGGGAAGGAGACACTCCTGATACAGTGGAACAAGGTGCAGCAGGTCTTGAGTCCCTATTTGGTGAAAATAGGGCGAATGAACCCTTTTCTGTGAATCCAGAAACGGATGATATGAATGAAGAATTTATAGTTCCCCCTGGAATTAAAGTAGGTTGGATCTATAGATTGAAGAAAACGGAACTGATTGAATTGGCTGCAAGTATGCAGTTAGATACTGAAGGTACAGTCACCGAATTGAGGAGAAGGCTGGTTTGGCATTTGGTTGAAATGCCTAAAATCAGATCATCTGGTAGTCCGTTACCAGTTGTAAACGATATGTCTCAAGGATATTTCCGTATGCCTGTCCCAAGTCTAAACACAGCGACAGGTGCTATACCGAAGGAAAAAACAACCGTAGTACCGCCCTCATCAACAACTAGAACTGAATTTATGTCTTTTCAACCCTGCAACACACTCCCTAAAATGACTGGGATTAGTCTGGGAGGTGCTACCGTCACACATACAGTACCAACATTTACAACAACCATGACTTCTTTTACTAGTACATCACGTCCTACAGTTGTGTCTAGTTTGCCAATTCCGTATACTTCCCAAGGGCATTGTGCACTACTGTCCAGTTTACCAATTCATATGGGACAGGGAATACCATATGTTCCGTATACTACCCAGGGGTATGGTGTACCTTTGAATATACCATATACAGCACCACCTAGTATACCTTATACAGTACCGTTCACTATACCCTATTCTGTACCAGCACCGCTTCAAACTTCACCCGTGATAGGCACTCCATCCTATCAAACAGTATTGAATACTCATAGGTGGAATGTGAAGTTTGATGGTACACAAGATCCTGTGGCGTTTCTGGAACGTTTAGAGGAAATTTGCGTAACAGAAAACATTCCTCGAGATAGAATGTTGGTGACCTTGCCAAATGTACTCGAAGGTAGGGCTCTATTGTGGTACCGAAGTAATAAAATGTTCTGGAACTCTTGGGAGTCATTAAAGAATATTTTTAGAGTGGCATTTTACCCTGTTCACTACAGGGAAGATTTGGAAATGGAAATAAGTCGTCGCTCACAAACATCCGATGAGGCTGCTATCGACTATGTGATTGATATGCAAACCCTGCTTCGTAGACATGGTTGTCTAACTCCAGAACAGGAAGCAGCTCGTATGTACCGAAATTTACTTCCGGATTACCGTCACTATATAAAGCGAGGTGATTTCTATGATTCTCCATCACTTGTTGCTAAAATTATGGAGTTTGAGATCTTGAAGGGGGAAATGTGTTCTTTACCCTCCAGGTCTCATCCCGTAAGCCATCTTCAGGCACCAACACGGGTCGTCCATCACCGTCCCCCACCGGTACCAATACCTCCACCACGTCCCCCACCGCCACAGCAACCTATCGCAACACCGTCTCGTCCCAATCCACCGCGACCGAATCCGCCTGGGAATAGGGAACCATACCAACATAACCCTAGAGTCCCCACGACCAATACACCGCTATTATGTTGGAGATGCGGGGAACGGGGTCACATGCGTAGTGAGTGCCGAAACCGAGCAAGAATATTCTGTTTACGTTGTGGCCAAGACGGAGTATTCTCCAGACACTGGAATCGTTCTCATCAGGGAAACGGACAGGGAGCTCATCAGCGTCGGGAAACGTCGAGCTCCAGTCGTTAAATTCCCCAGGAACCGTGTTCCGAGATAGTACGACTGACAATACACCGTTTATCCGATTGAAAATTTTGAATGCTATATTCCTTGCACTACGCCATACCGGAGCAACAAAAGAATTTGCCAGTCAAGCAGTACATCACTGTTGCATAAGAAATAATTCTGCACCCATTGCACATTCCGTAGCACATGAAACTCGACAAGCTGATGGGTCATTGTGCGTTGTCCGTTTGTCTGTCATGCCAGTCATGACTATCGGCAAGGAGACTTTGCATGTGCACTGTTGATTATTCCGTCCTTAGCTGTCGACATTGTACTGGGTATCCATGCTCCTGGCACTCAGGACTTTCACATCAACCTCGCCTACAAATACTCGGAGACTTTTCTTATAGGCCTCCGTACGTGTCGTTCCATGCACCTATAATACCTGTGTTATGTCCATCTGAGGCTCTCCGGAACATCTGCATCCGTTTCACTCATTGCAGAGTGACTTATCCTACTTCCAAAGAAAAATACTTCGCCTCTTTCTGGAAGATGAGTTGCCTTTGTTTAATGAAAAATAAAACTACCATTTATTGCTAGACAACATCACATCCGTTCTGAAAAATCCCGCACCGATAAAACAAAGATTTTGTCTGCATAGCCCGAATCCTGAGGAAATCATCAATCAGGAAGTGGAGAACACGCTGGAGGATCCTATCATAGTACCATTCAAAAAGCCCCTGCAGTTCACCTGCCTTGCATCCCGTCCTCAAGAAGGATGGGAAAACCAAGATTTCCGAATTCCACTTTCAAAAAGTTACATGAATGTACCAAAAAAGGATGCATACCCCTTCACCGTTTCATAAGCGCTATTCTGGCATAAACTTCAAATAGCACGCCACATATCCAGCCTGGACTGACGTCAGGGATATTGGAAAGTCCCTTTCATCTCAAAAAGCTAGCCAATCATAACGTCTACCGCTCTAGGATGTGGATTATTCCAGTTTACAAACCCACCCGCTCTCGGGCTTCACTTGGCTCCTCCTACTTTCCAAATATCCCCAGATACCGCCAAAGTGTCCAGAAAACTCCAACCTTTCCCGTTCCGGTGATTAGATCATATGACATCTCAAACAAAAACTTTCTTACAACATCTCTCCAGTTTCCTACAAACATTCCCGTTTGTCTGTGAGATAGCAATCTCCAGTTAAATCCTTACAAATGTAGATTTTGTCTCCAAGTCCTTCCAAATAGTTAGGACATGGGATCATCTCAAAAAGGGATCAAAACATATGCAGAGAATGCTGCTTCCATACCCTGCGATGGCCTATATCAATCACACTCAAAGGAATGAGGGCATTTTTGGGGATGGCATGCTGGAATTGCACGTTCATCCCAAATTTTTCCCGACTTGTGTCTCCACCTATCAGCTTGTCTGAGGAAAAACACTGGTTGGAAGTGGGGTAATGGCACAACAAAATGTTTTCCATCTCCTTCCGAGGCCCCTAACCATTGATACTGCATCATCATGTTCTTATTTTTCACAAGAGTTTATTTTCACAAACCGACGCCTCCTATCTGGGTTTCGTGTGTAGCACTCACACAGCAACATACAGGAAAAAGTAGCACGCCATAGCATATGCAAAGACAAAACTCTGTCTTCTCCGCAACAGCAAAAACTAGCCCGTCACCCCATAAGAAAGGCCGTTTAGCCGCAATTTCGGGATATTCAAAAAATGCCACCTTACACTGCAAGGTTATCACTTTATAATCCAAATTCACCATATTTATCTGATGTTGGTCGCCAGCTCCATGCTAAGTTCCTCTTGCAGGAGAGCCAGATGGCACGATGCATCCGCAGCAGTTCCATTACTAAGATCAGATATAGAAAAGGCTGTCAGAATAAGGTAGCTCACGCTCTTTCATCATAACCGCTTCAGATCCAGGACAATACCGTTGAAGTAATTTACGTATTGTAGGAAGAAACTGAAGTACAATGCCCGTGGGATACTAAACAAATTTTCGATCTACTTCAGCATCCTGAAGAGTACCCAGACAATTCCGGTGAGAGATGGTCGTCTCTACTCACATTCCCGGCACGCTCTGGATTCCACCGAACCATACATTAAAGATCCATGGCAAAGAGCGCGCTCCGTCCACACCATCCAGCGCAAGTGTTGCGTGAAAATCACGACGAAGTCACGGCAGGACATATGGGGATTGCGAAGACTATCGCTCGTATTGCTCAGAGATATTACTGGCCCGGTATGTACCGAGATATTGCCAAATATGTACGTGGATGCCTCGTCTGTCAGCAATATAAGGTTTCACAGGAAAAACCCCCTGGAAAGATGCATCCTTCTACTAACGTTAAACCTTGGACAACTGTGTCAACCGATTCAGTGGGTCCTTTGCCACGTTCGAGCAAAGGAAACTGCTATTTATGTGTCTTTCAGGGCCGTTTCACTAAATGGGTCCAAGTCCGTCCGTTAAGGAAAACAACGGCACGAGCCGTTTCTCAAGCCTTTTATGAGGAAGTGGTACTACGTTTCGGACGTCCACAAACCGTCATCAGTGATAATGGTTCGCAATATACAGGAAAAGTATTTGCTGACCTTATCAAAGAACTAGGGATCCAACACCGTTTCACTCCGCCCCACACACCGCAAGCAAATCCAGTAGAGAGGGCCAATAAGACTATAAAAGTTCTTATTTCTCAGTACTGTAACAATGATCACAGTAAATGGGATCAGTTACTTCCGGAACTACAGTTTGCGTTGAATACCGCTCGACATGACTCCACTTCGTTTACACCCGCTTACTTGACATTTGGAAGAGAATTAGAACCACCGAAATCACTTTTCCGTCCGTTTAATGAAACCGATTCTGATACCGTACCGTCACCGTCCCTGTGGGCCAAACACATGGAGAAATTGAAAGAAGTCAATGAGTTGGTCAAAATTAATCTAGCCCGTGCTTTCTCCACCCAAAGTCATTACTATAATCTGAGACGTCGAGAATGGCGATGTCACGTCGGCGACAGAGTAATGAAAAAAGAGTACAACTTGTCATCTGGTATTCAGGGACATGCAGCGAAGCTTGCCCCAAAGTATTCCGGTCCGTTCACCGTGGTCAAAGTGATATCTCCCGTTGTTTATGATCTCAAAAGCGACGAAAATAGATTGGTGAAGCGCGTGCATATAAAAGATCTGAAACCATATCAGTGCGCCGAGTAGTTCGCGATTTTTTTCTTTTCAGTAATGGACCGTCATTCCGTCGATTATGAACAGTACTTTGATGTTTTGATTTTTGAGAGATCATGGATTCTGGAATTCTGAGGTTGCATACTTCTCCGCTGCCTTCTGAGATCGACGGCACTGATGAGGGGGAAACATCACCGACCACAGCGAGGGAGAAAACCCCGATTACCTTCAAAGGAACTCCACAATTAGTGGACCGGAGTACGCAAACCCCTTCGGACCCCTTTGCATATAATGCATATTTTTCATTTCTCGTCCAGGAGAGTAGCAGAAGTCGGGCTACTCAAACTTCCGACAACTTCCACGTCCAATTACCGACCAGTGCCACTGATCTTCCAGTTCCCTTGACTCAAGCGAGCAGCCGAATTTTGGGTGCAGTAGCCCCTTCACACTCCGCAGCACGGAGACCGCCGCCCGCCGTTCGCCTGTCGACGAAACGACCTTCCGACCAAGGTGTATACCTACCAGTTAAGCAGGGCCTCTGCTGGCGCTGTGGCCATCCGGGTCATTTCCGATCGGAATGCGGCAGGGCATACCGCATTTTCTGTTCCAAATGTGGGAGGTATGGAACACGCTCCGTTGATTGCACCTGCACCAGTGTATGGCGCCTAGTTCCAGGCGCAAGGATGGATTCGCGCCTTGAATCCAGTGAAGGATCCCGTCAATAGACGGCTTGTTTACCGAAATAAAAAAAAAATCGAACTGGCATTCAATTTTTTTTTTACCGAAGTAAGGGGGGTGTAATGAAGTTATTTTCAGTAATAAGGTTTGTAAATAAAGTCGACTGACCTGGCTAATATATGTTGTATATAGATTCCGTTTCAGCACTTGGGTTTATTCGATATGGTATATGATAGCCTGCTAGAAGTTATTATTGATTTATTTTTTATATTATCCGTGAACATTTTGATATCTCATTTCATTTTATTCCGTTTGGCTTATTATTTAGTACCATAGAATGATTTTCTGCTCATTGTTGTTTATTCCTGTATCTGATATGTATTTTCTTTTATGCGTTTGGGGTTGGCCTATTTTCCATATTGAGTAAGGTTTGATTATTCCACCTATCTGAAATGAATGATGTACTGCATAGAATCTTGAGATAATAGGTAGGAAAGATTCAGAAATGTGTTTTCATAATTTGTTGAGAAGTGAAATGTTTCAAAGAATTCGAAAATATTATATCCGAGTAAAATATGCATCATTTCGGGTATCTTATCAGCCTAGTTTGCTACCGTTAATATAAAAACACATTCTTTACCGAGTTTTTCAATTTACCTTATATTGAAAAACATTTGAAACTGGCCAAACCGACGGTAGTTTTTATGAAATTCCTCAGTGCTCTCTGTCATTTGAATTCCACTACTTTTCAGATTTTCGGTGGGTATAAATATCCGACTCTGAGAACTACCGGGATTCATTCATTCGTGAAGATTCATTCGTGAAGATTCAGTCTTGCAGATAGTTACTTGTGTTCCTAGTTGCTCCGAAATTTGTTTACCGACCGTTTTATTCAACAAACCGACCGAAATACCGAAATTCATTTTGAGGTTAGATCCGACAGTCTGACATTTGATTTGTTATTTAAAATAATTAGTTCTGATTGCGTTCTTGCCAGTTCGACCGTCTGTCGTATCTGAGTGCCATTTAGAACCAATCATTTTTGTGTGATTCAAGAAATTCGTTTTATTTTTCATTTGGTTGTGTTCTTGCCAGTTTAGCCTTCTGCTGTATCTGAGTGCCATTCAGAACCAATCAATCAATTTTGTGTGATTCAAGAAATCCGTTTTAAATTTCCATTTGGTTGTGTTCTTGCCAGGTCAGCCTTCTGCTGTATCTGAGTGCCATTCAGAACCAATCATTTTAGTGGAATTCAGAAAATTCGTTTTATTTTACATTTGGTTGTGTTCTTGCCAGTTCAGCCTTCCGCTGTATCTGAGTGCCAATTAGAACCAATCATTTTGTTTTACCTTTATTTTGGGTTCTTGTCAGTTCAGCCTTCTGCTGTTCCTGAGTGCCATTTAGAACCAGGTTTAGTTTACCGTTATTTCAAAATATAAAATTTCATTCCCGATTATCATAGGTACCGCACCGAAACATTTCACCTGCCAACATTTTATAGTTTTCCATCATAAAGTATCGACTCACCGTTTACCGACCAAATTCCGATTTCAGTGACCCTGTGCAGGTCAAACGCAAAGTTTGTATACCGTTTATCATTGTTGCCAACCCCGTTTTCATAAGACAGTTTGTTGTTTCATCTTTCGTTTATTGAATTGAATAAACTCGTATTTCTGAACATCGTTGGTCGTTATTTTCTCCAACCTATTTTCAGGAAACAAATCAGTGAAATAAAAGTGTGTCGAGAGGTAGAAACGAAATACCTCTCAAGTGAGTACAAAGGTATCTCAAGAAAGTAGAAACGAAATACTTTCGAGAACTTTCCTAAACCTTTGCGATATGGTTTCAAATACATTCCTTTGCCATTTTCACCTAAGGCAATTGCCTCCATGAACGTATTGTGTCGGTTTGACTCCTTCAACTGATCTGCACTAGCTCTCGCTGCTTGAACTGCCACTAGTGATTCCAGCAGCTGCCCCGGTCAGAGTGCCAAGTGCTGATAAACCAGCAAAGATAGGTATGAGTGGCATAATTCCACCGATTTTGGGAATTGGTATTACTCGAGGTGTGCGTATTTTGTTTCTACCACCTGCCTCTTTTGTGTATTTACGGGCGGCTTTCAATGCAATTTGAGCGGCTTTTCCCAAATCATCTGTATCAATTCCACCTCTTCCTGCTTTACGTAAAACATCTCGAACCTTTCTCACAACGCCCGAACCGAAATCTGATATCTTCCCAACATTCTGTGCTCTTTTTTTCTTGATTCTCTTAATAGCTCGTTTCTTCACCTGTTTACATGCTTGAGACGATTCGCACCCCATACCAAATCGGCGTTTCCCCATCATAATATTTGTAACCAACCAGGCAGAAGCTCTCTCACCAACAGTAGAGTATTTGTCTGTATATCTTCCCCAAGCAGCGTCTTCGAGCTTTCTGTCTGCCTTGTGTCTACTTTCAAGGTTGTCCAAATTTAGTGAGTAAGCAATATCGTGCTCCTTGCATGCAATATCGAGCTTATTTATTCCAGGATCTCCCCGTTCCAACCTCTTGTGTAATCTTGTTCCAGGACCGCAATACTGATATCCACCAGGCAGATGTAACTCAAAGGGTAAATTATTGATTAAAGAATTGACCAATCCTTTGCCAGTTTTTTGACTCGTTTAATTTCAGATCCGCACCGATTGATTTTCGTCATTTAAATAAAAGATACATTTTATGATTGCTCTTATATAGTCTCCAGCTGTCTCACAATGCATATTGTAAAACAGAAACAAGAGTTTCTTATCGATAATTTCGACGATGAAGCAACAAAAATATTCAAAGTTGAACGACGTCATGGGTCTCTCCTATCTCCCGCTATCGATTAGAGGTCTTATTATTGGACCATCGAACTGCGGAAAGACGAATGTAATGATTTCCTTGCTGACTCATCCGCTGGGTTTGAGATTTGAGAATGTTTACCTCTATTCCAAATCTCTGTATCAACCCAAATATGAGTATTTGCGTGAAGTGTTGACACCTATCGAGAGGTTGGGATTCAATAGTTTTGGAAATTACCCGTCCGCAATAGTGGAACCGTCTGATGCCAAACCTGATTCCGTACTCATATTCGACTATGTTATGTGTGAAAAGCAAGATGTCATCAGATCATATTTCAGTATGAGTCGGCATAAAAATGTTGACTGTTTCTATCTGGCTCAAACTTATGCTCGAGTCCCGAAGCAATTAGTCAGAGATATTTCAAATTTCATTGTGATGTTCAGACAAGATGATATGAAAATCAACCACACTTTCTCTGGTCATGTATCACCAGACATGACATTCAAGCAATTCCGAGATAAGTGTGCGAAATTTTGAAATGATATATTTGGATTTCTAGTTATCGATAAAGATAGAGAACTACAAGGAGGTCGCTATCGAAAGGGATTTGACTATTTCATATATTTCTAATTTTCATTAAGTATTTGGCTCGATCAGAAGTTGAACATTATCAAAGACACGTCGAAGCACTAACGCCAAGTCTCTAAAAAGCAATGATGATATTGATCTGAAGGGGAGGTTGATTGAGGCAACGGATTCGTTTAAAAAAAAATCAATTACATCAAGTGCAGCCGCATTAGCAATCAAGCGGTACTGACAAGAATGTATGAACCAATCATGGAGCCGTTGAAAAAAATATCTGAAAATACATCTGAATCGAGTCCTTCAACAAAACTGAGCCATCCAAAGAAGACCAAACTTATAGAGAGTAGCACCCCACCACCAAAATTTAATTTCGCAGATCTTGATGATGGAGCTGCTCAATTTGGGGCTGAGGGAACCACCATAATGGATACACCGTCATCTTCAATGATAAATTTGGATTTAGATAAGACAGCAGTTGGCGGCGCTGAAGTAAACGATCACATTGAAAAACTGCTCAAAGGAAATTCTGCATATGACACGACATATGGTGTTCGTTTAGATCCTCCTACAGATGAACTGAAGATGGGAGAAACCAATGTGGAGTTTATTGGAGAGAAAATTGTGTTCAAAGAGCGTGGTAAAACTGTTGGCACATACCAGGGCACTTCTGAACTATATAAATTAATATAATGATATAATATAATGGAAATATTTCTGCGACTGAACTGAATGCATATGGTGATTTACTAAGAATTACAAAAGCAGCGTATAGAAACTATGATGAAGAACAAGGTTCGGTGTATAATAAATGAAAGAAATATCGCAGGATAATCAAACCACTGTTAGCAAGTGGGAGTGCGCTGGGAAATTCCGTCAGAGAAGGCGACGGGTTAATGAAAATTCCTTCCCAAAAGGTATATGAGGGAAATAAGCCTTACAGTTATATCTACTGGAATAGATTAGAGGAATTAATCGATCGACTTCGACTTCTCTGGAGTTCAAAAATGGCTGGCCATACAGGGCATGATAATGAAATAATAGCCATAATTGAGGAATTGCGCGAAGAGGGCATCATCTACTAACCACGGGATATATTTTTATTGAACTTGTGGAATTCAATCATTCATCTATTGATATTCTAATAATGAATACCACAATTGATAAATTTGGCCGTAGACGCGGTAGTGTGAAGGCGGTTATTGAAAAACCAGGGGTTGGATTCGTATTTACACCAGAAGGGGATTATAATATTCAGAACAGACGCCTGCGGAATGTTGGTGAACCATCCGACATCAAAGATTGTGTCACTATTGACGATCACATCAAAGAAACTAAGGAATTAACTCTTGCAGCCGTACAGGAATCGATATCATCTCTAATCCGTGATGCAAGGGCATATTTTGATTCCAAAATAACAGAGCTCAGATTCGTTATTGGCAAGAAGTCTGATACTCAAACTGAACGAATTTCCAAATTGGAGCAGTCAATTAGTACTTTAGAAGGGCGAATTACTAAAGTGGAGCATTCTACAGCTAAACCACCACCTAAACACTGGAGAACTGGACAGCTAGCTCTATCACCTGCATGGGAACCTACTCGTGTTATAGAAAGTTAAAATGAGTGCAGCTGAAAGGCAAGTTGTTGAAGAGTTACATGGATCTGCTCGACGTAATTTTCCCCGGAGGAAGACAATAATAAAAGGATTTTCGGATTTGTGGCAAATAGATCTAATGGAAATGCAGCCATACGCTAGAAAAAATAGAGGTTATAGGTACGTCCTTGTTGTGATAAACTGTTATTCAAAATTTGTATGGACTGTAATGAAGTTATTTTCAGTAATGAGGTTTGTAAATAAAGTCGACTGACCTGGCTAATATATGTTGTATATCGATTCGGTTTCAGCACTTGGGTTTATTCGATATGGTGTATGATAGCCTGCTAGAAGTTATTATTGATTTATTTTTCATATTATCCGTGAACATTTTGATTACTCATTTCATTTTATTCCGTTTGGCTTATTATTTAGTACCATAGAATGATTTTCTGCTCATTGTTGTTTATTCCTGTATCTGATATGTATTTTCTTTTATGCGTTTGGGGTTGGCCTATTTTCCATATTGAGTAAGGTTTGATTATTCCACCTATCTGAAATGAATGATGTACTGCATAGAATCTTGAGATAATAGGTAGGAAAGATTCAGAAATGTGTTCTCATAATTTGTTGAGAAGTGAAATGTTTCAAAGAATTCGAAAATATTATATCCGAGTAAAATATGCATCATTTCGGGTATCTCATCAGCCTAGTTTGCTACCGTTAATATAAAAACACATTCTTTACCGAGTTTTTCAATTTACCTTATATTGAAAAACATTTGAAACTGGCCAAACCGACGGTAGTTTTTATGAAATTCCTCAGTGCTCTCTGTCATTTGAATTCCACTACTTTTCAGATTTTCGGTGGGTATAAATATCCGACTCTGAGGACTACCGGGATTCATTCATTCGTGAAGATTCATTCGTGAAGATTCATTCGTGAAGATTCAGTCTTGCAGATAGTTACTTGTGTTCCTAGTTGCTCCGAAATTTGTTTACCGACCGTTTTATTCAACAAACCGACCGAAATACCGAAATTCATTTTGAGGTTAGATCCGACAGTCTGACATTTGATTTGTTATTTAAAATAATTAGTTCTGATTGCGTTCTTGCCAGTTCGACCGTCTGTCGTATCTGAGTGCCATTTAGAACCAATCATTTTTGTGTGATTCAAGAAATTCGTTTTATTTTTCATTTGGTTGTGTTCTTGCCAGTTCAGCCTTCTGCTGTATCTGAGTGCCATTCAGAACCTATCAATCAATTTTGTGTGATTCAAGAAATCCGTTTTAAATTTCCATTTGGTTGTGTTCTTGTCAGTTCAGCCTTCTGCTGTATCTGAGTGCCATTCAGAACCAATCATTTTAGTGGAATTCAGAAAATTCGTTTTATTTTACATTTGGTTGTGTTCTTGCCAGTTCAGCCTTCCGCTGTATCTGAGTGCCAATTAGAACCAATCATTTTGTTTTATCTTTATTTTGGGTTCTTGCCAGTTCAGCCTTCTGCTGTTTCTGAGTGCCATTTAGAACCAGGTTTAGTTTACCGTTATTTCAAAATATAAAATTTCATTCCCGATTATCATAGGTACCGCACCGAAACATTTCACCTGCCAACATTTTATAGTTTTCCATTATAAAGTATCGACTCACCGTTTACCGACCAAATTCCGATTTCAGTGACCCTGTGCAGGTCAAACGCAAAGTTTGTATACCGTTTATCATTGTTGCCAACCCCGTTTTCATAAGACAGTTTGTTGTTTCATCTTTCGTTTATTGAATTGAATAAACTCGTATTTCTGAACATCGTTGGTCGTTATTTTCTCCAACCTATTTTCAGGAAACAAATCAGTGAAATAAAAGTGTGTCGAGAGGTAGAAACGAAATACCTCTCAAGTGAGTACAAAGGTATCTCAAGAAAGTAGAAACGAAATACTTTCGAGAACTTTCATATAGCAAACGGTATTCAGATGCAAATTGGTGTAATTAAAGCCTACATCAATTAGTACTCTGCCGTTGTCACAATTATCTGACCTCTGGATACCTCCATCTGATTGCTATCCGGGAATTTGGAGCATACCAAGTTAAAAAATTGGCGCTCGAGGCATTGATTTACAAAACGATTTGTAATTTACAAAAAGATTTGTAAATCTATCCGTAAGCGTCACTTGTGCGGGTTTGGACCCAGGAAAACCCGTCACAAAATGGCGCCCGAGCAGGGACGTTGTTAATTGTTTGACACATCTCTGGGACGACCGTACCGACACACTGATTTGTTTCCAGTTGGAGAAAATAAAAAGGGATTTTTGTCAATTGGTTGACATCTCCCTGGGAAATTTCACCGAAAGCCGTAGCCAACACTAACTTCACATCCATTGTCCGAAGCAGATCCGCTATCTGTCACTCGAACCGAAATTTCAGCTGAAATTTTGAACGATTCCAACAAATCATAATCTTCAACTGAGTTGATACTGAAATCGAGAACAATACCTGTTGCCGAAAATAAGTTCATAATTCTTGGAATTTTTCCCCAACCGCAGTATCGCGCTTTATTTCTCAAAGTGCTGTGAGCCGCACTCATATCCTTGTTCCCTGTCAATGTTTTGTTTTGGAGGTTAGGATTCATTCAACTTGAAAGAAATATCTGTTTTGATATTTTTCAATGCGAATTCGACACCTCTGTAAACAGTTTTAAGATTTCAGTTGATTATATCCTGAAAATGGATTCGATAAATGAAAATCAACGGGAAGGAGACACTCCTGATACAGTGGAACAAGGTGCAGCAGGTCTTGAGTCCCTATTTGGTGAAAATAGGGCGAATGAACCCTTTTCTGTGAATCCAGAAACGGATGATATGAATGAAGAATTTATAGTTCCCCCTGGAATTAAAGTAGGTTGGATCTATAGATTGAAGAAAACGGAACTGATTGAATTGGCTGCAAGTATGCAGTTAGATACTGAAGGTACAGTCACCGAATTGAGGAGAAGGCTGGTTTGGCATTTGGTTGAAATGCCTAAAATCAGATCATCTGGTAGTCCGTTACCAGTTGTAAACGATATGTCTCAAGGATATTTCCGTATGCCTGTCCCAAGTCTAAACACTGCGACAGGTGCTACACCGAAGGAGAAAACAACCGTAGTGTCGCCCTCATCAACAACTAGAACTGAATTTATGTCTTTTCAACCCTGCAACACACTCCCTAAAATGACTGGGATTAGTCTGGGAGGTGCTACCGTCACACATACAGTACCAACATTTACAACAACCATGACTTCTTTTACTAGTACATCACGTCCTACAGTTGTGTCTAGTTTGCCAATTCCGTATACTTCCCAAGGGCATTGTGCACTACTGTCCAGTTTACCAATTCATATGGGACAGGGAATACCATATGTTCCGTATACTACCCAGGGGTATGGTGTACCTTTGAATATACCATATACAGCACCACCTAGTATATCGTATGCAGCACCACCTAGTATACCTTATACAGTACCGTTCACTATACCCTATTCTGTACCAGCACCGCTTCAAACTTCACCCGTGATAGGCACTCCATCCTATCAAACAGTATTGAATACTCATAGGTGGAATGTGAAGTTTGATGGTACACAAGATCCTGTGGCGTTTCTGGAACGTTTAGAGGAAATTTGCGTAACAGAAAACATTCCTCGAGATAGAATGTTGGTGACCTTGCCAAATGTACTCGAAGGTAGGGCTCTATTGTGGTACCGAAGTAATAAAATGTTCTGGAACTCTTGGGAGTCATTCAAGAATATTTTTAGAGTGGCATTGTACCCTGTTCACTACAGGGAAGATTTGGAAATGGAAATAAGTCGTCGCTTACAAACATCCGATGAGGCAGCTATCGACTATGTGATTGATATGCAAACCCTGCTTCGTAGACATGGTTGTCTAACTCCAGAACAGGAAGCAGCTCGTATATACCGAAATTTACTCCCGGATTACCGTCACTATATAAAGCGAGGTGATTTCTATGATTCTCCATCACTTGTTGCTAAAATTATGGAGTTTGAGATCTTGAAGGGGGAAATGTGTTCTTTACCCTCCAGGTCTCATCCCGTAAGCCATCTTCAGGCACCAACACGGGTCGTCCATCACCGTCCCCCACCGGTACCAATACCTCCACCACGTCCCCCACCGCCACAGCAACCTATCGCAACACCGTCTCGTCCCAATCCGCCGCGACCCAATCCGCCTGGGAATAGGGAACCATACCAACATAATCCTAGAGCCCCCACGACCAATACACCGCTATTATGTTGGAGATGCGGGGAACGGGGTCACATGCGTAGTGAGTGCCGAAACCGAGCAAGAATATTCTGTTCACGTTGTGGCCAAGACGGAGTATTCTCCAGAGACTGTAATTGTTCTCATCAGGGAAACGGACAGGGAGCTCATCAGCGTCGGGGAACGTCGAGCTCCAGTCGTTAAATTCCCCAGGAACCGTGTTCCGACCTAGTACGACTGACAATAGACCGTTTATTCGATTGAAAATTTTGAATACTATATTTTTTGCACTACTCGATACCGGAGCAACAAAATAATTTGCCAGTCAAGCAGTACATGACTGTTGCATAAGAAATAATTCTGAACCGATTGAACAGTCCGTAGCACATGAAACTCGACAAGCTGATGGGTCATTGTGTGTTGTCCGTTGGTCTGTCACGCCAGTCATGACTATCGGCAAGGAGAGTTTTGCATGTGAACTGTTGATTATTCCGTCCTTAGCCGTTGACATTGTACTGGGTATGGATGTTCTTGGTACTCAGGATTTTCACATTAACCTCGCCAACAACGAGACTTTTCTGAGAGGTTCGAACGTGTCGTTCGATGTACGCAGCAACATGGTTATGTCAATCGAGGCTTCCGCAAGTTCTGCATCCGCTTCACTGATTGAACAGCAGGACTTAACCGATTTTGAAAAAGAAAGACTTCGCCTCTTTCTGGAAGAGGAGTTGCCTCTGTTTAATGAAAATAAGGGTCCCACTCATTGTGTACAACATCACATCCGTTTGAAAAATCCCGAACCGATAAAACAAAGATACCGTCCGCAGAACCCGAAAACTCAGGAAATTATCAATCAGGAAGTGGATAAGATGCTGAAGGATGGGGTTATAGAACCATCGAAAAGCCCGTGGAGTTCACCTGTCGTGATTGTCCGCAAGAAGGATGGAAAACCAAGATTTTGCATCGATTTTCAAAAAGTCAATGCTGTAACTGAAAAGGATGCATATCCTTTACCGTTCATAAGTGCTATTCTGGATAAACTTCGAGAAGCACGATATATATCCAGCCTGGACCTACGTCAGGGATATTGGCAAGTCCCTTTGACTCCCGAAAGTAAACCAGTCACAGCGTTTACTGTTCCAGGACGTGGATTATTCTAGTTTACATTTATGCCGTTTGGGCTTCACTCGGCTCCCGCTACTTTCCAGAGATCGATAGATACCGTTATAGGTCCAGAAATGGAACCTTTCGCGTTGGCGTACTTAGATGATATCATAGTTCTGGGAAAAACTTTCGAAGAACATCTGGATAATTTGCAACAAGTATTCCGTCGTCTGCGAGATAGCAATCTCCAGTTGAATCCTGACAAATGTAAATTTTGTCTCCGTACTTTGAAATATTTAGGACATGTAATTACTCCGGAAGGGATCAAAACAGATCCAGACAAGGTTGCGTCCATAGTGGAATGGCCGACACCGACTACACTGAAGCAAATGAGGCAATTTTTGGGGATGGCATCCTGGTACCGCAGGTTCATCCCAAATTTTTCCCGAGTTGTGTCTCCACTTACGAGCCTGTTAAGGAAAAACACTCGTTGGAAGTGGGGAACGGCACAACAAAATGCTTTCGATCTCCTTAAGAGGAGTCTGACCGAAGCACCCGTATTATCATGTCCTGATTTTTCACAAGAGTTTATTCTACAAACCGACGCCTCTGATCTGGGTTTGGGTGTAGCACTCACACAGAACATAGAGGAAAAAGAGCATGTGATAGCATATGCAAGTAGAGCTCTGTCTCCTCCAGAGAAAAATTACTCCGTTACCGAGAAA